>JZKD02S1965323.1:92577-103198 GCA_000966675.3 Picea glauca | reverse complement strand
CTAAAACTCCTCCAATTTTCACTCCTTGAATCCTCCCCAAAAAGAGGTTATAGAAAGAATGGTAGACTTTATTCAATTCTGGTCTGTTCAGAAGACCCAACTTGTACAGCATGCCACACATTCAATATTTAACATATAATTTTGAAATACACATACAATAAACTAAAGTCCATACTCTTTCCAATGGAAGTGGTCCCACTTCATTTGGATTCTGTATGAATAAGTTATGACCGTGTTACTCGAAACACCTGTTTATTGACTAGCTTCAGGACTGGTCACAAACCTTGTCTTCCACATAGTGTATCTCCATAATTATAGAGAATTAACAGCTGAAATTTTTATAAGAGGTACCTTGATATGTCTTCTCAATACCATAGTGATTTCACCATCTGAAGCATTCTAGAAAAAAATTTATTGAAAAAATGGTAAGATGACCTGAAAATAACATACCTTAGAACACATCACCAAAAGACTTCATCCTCCCTTGAAATACGGCCTTCTTTTACTTCTTATTCCCTCTGAAATTTGACTTGTATCAAATGAATTTATAATGATGTTTATTTATACCATTTATGTCACTTCCTTTTAACATTAGGTCTGACTTGACACTTTCTTATTTTGTAATTCTTTTCTTTAATTATCTTCAGGGCCTACATGTACAATTCACTTTGTCATCTTCAAAAATTCATTTCTCCTCAACCTTGAGAATCCACATGACGTGCCACATACCACCAGAAACAACATGATGTATACTAGCCATGCATGGGTGTTGTATCTGCATGTGCATTTTACTTCAGGTCCAAATACCTTCATCAATCTTGAGGTCCAAAACCCATGACTAGGGTTGACATCAATGGCAATAACCAATCTTCCATCACGTCATATCTATAAATATGGATATACAACCTTCACTTGCCAACTGCCCTGTTGAAATTACATTTTTCCTTAAATCTAGAACATGTCTTACTTATTTCAACAACCATTGGTTTCCATTGCGTTGGTTTATTTTTACCTTTCCCATTCCAAAAATTTTGCATGGTGCATCGTCACCTAAATGAACCTATCCAAAATCACCTTGCACATAATCTAGAAAATGTTTCCTATGTGGTGTGGCATGAAATAAAGCTCCTGAATATACTACCCAAGACTCAGAAATATTATCTACAGAAAGAATCAAAGCATCTTGTAACACATTACATGTTACATTTTCTTCCTGATTTCTCTCTTGTTGTCCATCTCTTTGTTTCTTTGGAGCTCTGCAGTCTTTCTTCAGATGTCATTTCTTCCCACAATTCTAGCACTCTATCTTTCCAAGTTTGGATTTAGATCTACCCTTCCTAGAATTTCCATGGTTCCCAAAACCCTTTCCTCTATCCTTTTGTCTTCCCCTATTCTCCATGTTCAACACATTTCCTGATGTCTCACCTGTGCTTTTCCGTCACATTTACTCACTAAGGATAACACCAACAACATCATCAAATTTTAAATTATTTGAACTAGAGACAAAGTTACTTACATCCATGGCCAAGCTGTTCCAACTTTTTGGCAATGAGCACAAGATTAGAAGAGCCCTGACCTCATCATCAAAGTCTACTTTTACAGAACTTAGTTGATTAGTAACCATATTAAAATCATTTAAATGATATGCAACAGACCCACCTTTTGACATCTTCATATTAAATAATATCTTCTTTAGAAATACCTTATTGGATGCCGAGGGTTTTTCATACAATTTGGCCAATGCATCCATCAAACCCTTTGTTGTCTTTTCTTTGGAAATATTGAAAGCCACCGACACTGCCAGGCTCAGCCGTATCATTCCTACAACCTTTTTGTCAAGAATCTCCCATTCTTCATCCTTCATAGCTGTCAGATTCTTTATAATTCCATCCAATGGTAGGAATAGATCCTTTTGATATAAATAGTCTTCCATCTGCATCTTCTATAACTGGTAGTTTTGGCCATTAAATTTCTCAACCCTAAACTTTCCATCTTCCGACATTGCTCCCAATTGAACCAAGAACCCTATTTTCCCGCGAGTTACCTTTCGCTGTGATACCAGTTGTTAGAAAAACAAGACCATGGAGAAATAAAATAAAACAAATGCGGAAACAAAACATAGAAGATCCACAATACAATAGAGACACAGATTTATGTGGTTCACCCAGTGTATGCTACGTCCACTAGAGAAATTGCTAGGTCCTTCCTTTATTATTATCCAACATATGAAGGGATACAACCTACAACAAACCCACTGTAACTTCCTCTTCATTCTCTCATAGTCTCCTATCTCAGAATACAATATTCATCATCAACCATAGCCACAATACATTTCCATCATAAAAGAAGGTTGCCTTCTAGGGAAAAAAACCCTAACATAATCTCTATCGTTAGATCTGTGACCTTATAATGAATGGTCCAGATTTACAATGAAATTACAATATACATTTACAAGGCAATTTTTCCTTCGAGGGCTTTGCCCTCGAACCCCCTCTTTGGGCCCACTTGCCCCCAGATGCCCCAGCCAGGGGGATAGCCCCCCGAACACCGCAGAGGGGGTACCCCCCCTCTGCACTCCCCCGTGTGGAAGAGTGTACATAATTCTTGGGTGTAAATACTTCATGGGGTATAAACACGGCTGAAAGTAAAAGACTTCTGAATTAGGAAGATAATCAGGATCCACAAGAAACAGAGGCTTCCAGTCCTCTCGTTGAATATGCATAAACACCTGTGGATACTCCTCTTTCTGACATGACTCTCTCAGTCATTAAATCAAGTAGAAATTCTGTTAGAGATTCTTTGACTACGGTGATATCGTCAGACATACGTGATCGGGATAAATTACTGGGGTCACAATGATATAAACATTGGACAGGAATGAACAACAGGGGTGCAATGATCACTGTATACACTTTCTAGTATACGGGCTTCAAATTCTCAAGTGGCAAAAGTGTTCTTCGATCATGGCGTGACGAGATATATAGGTGATCGTGGGAATGGTTTTCTTTGCAAAGGGTATGAACCTCATTAATTCGTGTTTTGTCTGTTATGGTGTGGTCCAACGGGCCAGTGGTGAGCCATCAATGCTTTTCGATCCAATCAGAGTGGCAGTCAAATGGATATATCAGCCTCCAATGGCTATATAGCTTCACCATGGCGAAGTGCCCTATGTTGTTGTTCTGTTATCCCCACGAAGGTCCAGTTTTGCAAAGTTTCTTTCTGCAAGGTACCCTCTGGAACCTATTGTAATTTTTCAATCTTAGCCTTCTTCTTACCCATATTTTTAGCCTTCTTTCTAGTGAGCTTCGTCTCGGTGGTTCTCTTCCGAGTCTAATTCTTATTTTCCTTGGGCATAGTCACTTAACACTGTTGAGGTTCTCTCCTAGGACTCAGGGGTAATACTTCTTCTTTACCTGGGGTAAGTACTTCAGTCATCTATGAGTTCTCTGATGTTATTACAACTTCGACATCTGGGTTTCTAACGCTAAGTAGCTTCGATTTATTCTCCTATTATTTGATCAGTTGTGCGATCCTTCTAGTCATGAAATATTTTAACTCTCGTTTCTATTGTTCTAAAACCTCTCCCTATTCCTTCTTTCTGGATTGATCTCTTTCAATCCAAGGTTTTCCAAGTAACATAGTAAATGGGGCATTGTCCTCAATAAATTTAATAATCTCAAAATCTTCTTCTGTTGAAGTTCCATTGACATTCATAGATATCTGAGTGAGATTTCCACATAGGTTTACTGGTTTTCATCTAAATAACCCTATTCCTCCTAATGAAGGAATTGTATTAGGGCTTCCTATAGCTTCCCAAGTTCTCTTTGTCATGATATTCACCTGAGTTTCCTCATCTAAAACACAATCAATGTCGAAATTCCCTATTCTTGCTTCAATGCATTCTTTCTCTTTAAATATCTCTGATAATCTAATGTGTCAATGGCCATTGAAGGTGCCTTTCATCTATAGTAATACCTTCTCTAATTCTTTCTGGGGTTTTGCTACTTCTATATATTCCTTAGGGTTTCCTTGGTTCAGATTAATTCTTTCAAGCTTAGCAATCATTCTAGGGAAATCCAACACTTCATGGTCCATAGCTTTGCGACAGAGACAACTAGGTCTTTTCCCAGGGCATTCCTTAGAAAGATGTCCTGGTCTTCTGCAACTGTAACAGAGGGTCAATCCTCTCTTTCTGTTAAATGATCCCTAGCCTTCTATACTCCGCACTAGGATCGTGGTAGCTAGCTTGCAAAAAATTCTTTCTAGGATCCTACATCCATTTGTTAGTCCAAGCATTCTTTCTATGCATAGGTATAACATATCTATCACTGTACTTATCAGATCTATTCATATCAAGCTTTCTTTCATCTATAAGAGACCTAATTTTCAAGATAGGACATAATCTATCAAACATACCTAGATCCATACTCTAGAAACAAAAAATTTACTTATTTTACTTTTACAAAGCACAAAGCTTCCAGATCTAAAAACTTTTGACTATTCTTACCTTTATCAGAGAAAAGAGCTTACAGATATTACCTCTTTTCTATAGATCTGACCTCTTTTCTTTAGAAACTTCCACTTTTACCTTTCTTAAAGAACAAAGCATTCAAATCTCGCTTCTTTTCATCATATCTGGCCTTCTTTCTTTAGCACAAATATTTTCAGATCAAGTGGAATACTACGCACTAGGGCACAGATCCTCACATAGAGCTTCCATAGCTTCAGGACGAATCTTTGCACAAAGATTCATCTTCCTTAGTTCCTAGCAACCACAATTTCAGTCCCGACAACATAACCATTTGTTGGCATAGAGGTAGACCTGGGGTTCAATGCTACAAGAGTGCACCAAGAAAACCCTAACTAGCAGCCCTTTCGGCAACACCTATGAAGCAGATAAAGTCTCACCCGAGGTAGAGGCAGGGGAGGTTGCAGGACTCAAGTGTCTACAACCTTAGCTGGGACATAGATATGCGATTATATCGCTTATAGAGAACTTAGTTTCGATCATTCATAAATATTCAACCCTTATTACACTTCGCAGATAGCACAGAGCATGACAACATTCACTTAGATCTAATGTATTTCATCACTTAGAAATAGTAAAAGATATCAAATCCAGTAGATTATCACTAATCTTCTTCATACATGTCAGATCCAAAATTCACACACATCTTAAGAGGCATAAAGCATAAGTGGATCTATCTAAATACACCAAAACACTTAGCAAAAGCAGAGATGAAGACATCAAGTCAAAGCACAAAGCATAACATAGAGATTTACATGGTTCACCCCCACCGTGGGGCTACGTACACCAACTCTTCTTCTTTATTAGTGTCTCCAATCAGTTACAGACACAAAGCTACCAAACCCCCCCTATGTTGTAATGATCCCAAGCAAAATTATTTCTTGGAATCACTAACTACTACTAATTTATTGAGTTATTAAGTGCATACAAGATTCATCAACACATGGAGATCACAATATATTCAAGATGTAGAAGCACAAGCAAAGATCTGACCTTTCTATTATGAGCAATGTAAGATCAATACAATAGATGGTCGATCTGGCATAAACCTTACATGGTCGTACAAGCAATAGATATGAGCTGCTACAAAATGCTCCTGACAATACAAAATAAGCCTCCAAAGGTTGGATATACAATGAAGACTGAATCAACAGATCTAAGCCATACTAATACTCAACCTCCAATATGGAAAGTGCCACGTCCTGCTAGAATGTTGAAGCCCTCAATAATTCTGCCTTGCTACCAAAAGTGTCCAATCATCCCGAGAAGTATGCCAAATGATAGATCAAGAAACTGTAAGGACAACCCAGATGTCCAAATTCCCTAATCCACTCTCAAACCTAATGCAGGAGCATCACCTGCGACAAGCGAGCCAGCATGGAAGACAATGAGCAGCTTGACAAGTCCAGCCGAAACTTTTTGAATTTTCATACAAGATGATGCACCAATGTATAAATGTTGCATTTATGAAAAAAACACCTTCTGTATATTGTATTGGACTTTGAGCGATATGATCTCGTCCTTAGTAGATAGTCAACATTTAATAGATTTAACGTTGGTAGATAGGATGTTTTAAGTCTAGATTTGATAGTTTAGAGTCTGAGAGGGAAAACGGAGACAGACACCCTCATTGTATTATTGTAACAGAAGATAGTAGTGAAGAAGAATAGAAGGAAGCATTCAGGAGAAGAGAAGAGCAAGCAGAGAATATTGTATGAAGAACACCCATGTACAAGCATTTGAATTAATAGAAGGAAGCTTTGATTCAACTCATGGGTTGTGTTGTTTTCTCTGTGTATTGTTGATGTGCTCATGAATGTTTTCTTTCTAGTTATGCATTTGCTTTATATATGTTGTGCATGTGATTTCATGTTTCAAACTGAAGTCTGAAAGGGAGAGAGAATGAGGTTCAATTGTTTCTCTATCTGATCCAGGAGATTCCTACAAGGTGTGCAGTTGAATTCATCTGCAAGGAGTGCATTGATGAAGGCTCAGTAGTTTAAATTTTGTTCTCATTCACCCAGAAGTGGAAGGGAGTTGTTGAAGTTGTGAAAGGAGTGCGCAGGTTGAAGAAGAAGTCTCAGTTGTAAATCTGAGAGGAAAGGAAATCAAAGACTGTTGCTGCAGGAAGTGCACAGAGTCGGAAGGATTCAACACTTAGGAAGTTGTTGAGTATTGAGCGCAAGGGGTGCATGAAGGTCTCTCTAAAGGAATCAGAGTAGAAAAGCTCAGGAGGTATAAGACCTTCATGATATCATTATCGAGGACTACACAGGGGGTTTCCGTGCCAAGAAGTCCTTAAGAAGGGAGGAAAGGAATCGACGACCAGGATTCGTAGAGGAGATCGATGAAATCCCGTCAGTCGTTAGATCTCGGGAAGTTGTGCATGGTTTAAGTCACAGCGGGCAGAAGAGGAACCCAGAGGAGTCATCGGGATATTAGCTTCATCGGGGTTTCGCTGAACAAGAGAATTGAGACCTCATAAGTCCCGAAATCTCGAGAATGGATCCTAGCCGTAGATATCGGACGAGATACGTGTCAGCAATCCAGAGTGAGTTGGGGTTTTTCCAGAGACATAGAACTCTCGCCTATTGGAATCGTGATTTGCGATTTCCTGATGGGAGTTTTGCACCGTCCAAACAGCAAGGACGCGTGGCGAGAGATCCCGGATAGTTCGGAGTTCGAGATATCGGGATTTCCGGAGACAAGAGTCTTGTGCATGTTGAAATCACGATCCTCGATTTCTCGATAGGATTAGAGCCGTCGATCACAGTAGGGACACGTGGCAAGAGATCCTGTAGAGTCGGGGTTTGACATTTTGGTATTTCTGCATACAAAGGGACTGTGGCATTAGAAATCGCGATTTCGCGATACCCGATAGAGCGACAAGCAAGCGGTGACGTAGAGGAGAGAGCTTGCACGTGCATTAGATTTCGGCATTTCAGGATTCTCGGTGAAGAGAAACTCACGACAGGAGAAGTCGTGAAATCCTGAAATGCGACGGTCCCACATTCATAGCATTCAGTGGAGGACAGGTGTCATTGCCCATTGGAGTTCAGGACTTGGAAGGGTCTGTGAATTTGTGTATTTGAAATTGCGAAACTCCGAAACATGATTTCTCAATTTCCACAGAAGTGTGAGCCATAAGTGCCATAGTGGAGGACAGGTGTCGGACGGTCAACCCTGGTAGGGGGTCAATGCCAGGTGGCATCGAAAATCCCAAGGGCGTAAGTTCTACGCATTCCAATCTAGCGAAGTCCGAAACTTCGATAGGGGAAAGGACCATGGTCCTGTGGACTAGAAGGTCACATGCGAAGGAGTTAGCCTGAGGAGCTAAGCGGTGCAGAGAGTTCCATCGTCGATCAGGAATCGGGGATCCGTGAGGTAAGTGATACATGACCTCACAAGTGTCGATTTCCCGATCGGGAAAATTCTCGATAAAAGTAGGGATCACGTGGGTGGATGCTCATCGGGGTTCAGGGATTGGTAAGACCCAATCCAGTTGTTGTAGGACTCGCGAACACGCAAGGTCCGATTTCCCGATAGGGTAGAGGGAGATCATAAAGAGAATTCTGTGGGTGTAGAAAACTCCCGATAAGGGGTTTTGAAGAGCATTTCAGTTCTTTGGGCCTAAGGAAAAGAAGGTCCTGGTGGGAGTGTACGTGCCCTTGTGGTGCATTTGTGTTAGAGTGGTATCAGAGCAGATTTATTGTCTCTATATTTCAGGCAAGAGGAGTGAAGAAGAGAAGGAGCACTCTTATACACGTCAAGTGGTATCAGAGTGATAAAATCTCTTTGCTTTCTGTAGCAGAGAAGAAAGGAAGATTTCACCATGCCGCCGAGGAGAGAAAAACAATCACCCGATCCAGAGGATAGAGGAAACCAGAAAGGAAGAGGGAGACAAGTACAGAATCCAGACATGGAAAGGTAGATACCTGATCTCCGAGCAAGACTAGAATATATGGAAGCAGCGTAGAGATGCACAGCCAGCGTTGGAGATCTGAGCGACTCCGAAGGCGAAGTTGAAGTTGAACCAGAAGGAGAAGTTGTAGCCGAAGATGTAGCCAATGAGCAGTTAATTAAGGCTATCGCCCGGATGATTTCAAAGACAAATATGGACATTCCAGCTTACGAAGGGAATCTGGATGCAGAAGAGCTTCTAGATTGGATTAGAGCTCTTGACACCTACTTCGATTATGAGGATATCGAAGAGGATAAGAAGGTTAGACATGCTGTCACACGATTGAAGGGACACGCAGCATTATGGTGGGACGAGCTTCAAGAAGATAGACGTTCCAAAGGCAAGCAAAAGATCAAAAGCTGGGATCGAATGATTGCGAAGATGAAGGAAAAGTTCATCCCAAGGGATTATCAAATCACACTGTTCAGGAGAATGCAGAACCTGAGACAAAAGTTGATGACAGTGAAGGAGTACACTGAGGAATTCTATAAGCTCAATATCAGAGCAGGTCATTGGGAGAGCGATGATGAAAAAGTTGCCAGGTATATGAATGTCTTGAGATGTGATATCCAGGATGAGATGAGTATGACAACCATCAGAACGGTGGAGGATGCGTATCAGATGGCGTTGAAAGCAGAAGAAAAGCTAAGCCGTAAGCCAGCACAGCGAGGCTGAGGTAGGAGCCAACCAAAAGTTAAGTCAGTTGCTCAAGATAAGTTCCAGAAACCCAAGGACGACTGGAAAAAGCCTCAGACTAGAACAGAAAGAGGTGGAAGTTCATAGCGAGGCCAACACGCTGAACAACGGAGGCAGTAGACAGAATAGAGCGGAGGATACACTGATAATAACACATTTCCTCGTACCAGAGGTAGAGGAAGAGGCAGAGGTGGAGTCATCACATGCTTCATGTGTGGGAAGAATGGACACAAGGCAGTTGACTATCCAGATAGGAAGAAGGACGGAGGAGAAGCTCACATCGCCAAGGCACAGAGGAGAAATGCTGAAGCAGAAGATGCAGAAGACGGAAGGTCGCTGATGATGCCTAAGGTTCTCTTAACACCCGAGAAGGAGGTGGAGGACATAGCACAAAGAAATAGATTGTTCAGAACCACATGCAAGAACAAAGATAGGAAATGCAAGGTTATTGTGGACAGTGGAAGCACAGACAATCTCGTTTCAACCGAGATGGTGGAGAAACTGGAGTTGGAGACGACTGATCATCCAATTCCACATAAAGTCTCATGGCTACAGAAGGGGCATCAGGTAAATGTCACCAAACAGTGCTTAATTGACATCAAGATAGGAGGATATAATGATAAAATACTCTGTGATGTTATTACTATGGATGTATGTCATTTATTGCTAGGCAGACCATGGCAATATGACAAGAACGTAGTTCATGATGGGAAGATGAATATGTATACTTTGGAGAAGAATGGGAGAACACATATGCTACTTCCAATTAAAGACAAAGAAGTAAAACCAGAACCAAGAAATACTGTACTTCTCATGAGTGGGAAGGAACTTCTGGCAGAAGTAAAGAAGAAGGAAGATCCACAATTCTTTGTGGTCAAAAAACCGAAAATCGTTTTGACCAGCACAAGAGTGGATGATTTACCGGAAGAAATTCAGGAACTACTGGAAGAGTTCGCTGACATTGTGGTAGATGAATTGCCTCATTCGTTTCCACCGATGAGGAGCGTAAGTCACCATATAGACCTCATACCAGGAGCTAGTTTGTCGAATAAAGCTGCATATAGATTGACGTCGCAGGAGAACGAAGAAGTTAAAAGGCAGGTACATGAACTGTTGGATAAAGGACTGATCAGGGAAATTTTAAGTCTGTGTGTCATTCCAACGGTACTGAGTCCAAAGAAGGATGGAGGTTGGAGAATGTGTACAGATTCCAGAGCCATTAACAAGATAACCATCAGGTACAACTTTCCATTGCCACGGATGGATGACTTGATGGACTGTTTGTTAAGAACCAAACATCAATATAGCATGGAAAAACCTCAGGAAAAGTATTCAACGCCTTGAAACTGAGATAATTTCAGATAATAAGCCTCTTCGAGGGGGCAACCTCCTTTTACCCCACTTAAAATGTTCAAGTACAAGATGATTCAAAATGA
>JZKD02S1965323.1:47879-73976 GCA_000966675.3 Picea glauca | reverse complement strand
TGGCCTGCTACCTTCTGAAGTGCTAGATGGAGATGGGCTGAGACTAGAATGGTGTGGAGGAGTCTTTCATCCCTGAGACCAAGCTGTGGAACAAGGTGAGTGGATATTTCACCACAGAGTTGCTCACAAGTGTTTGTATAGCAAAACCCCCAAACTGAATGCTTAAGATCAATAGAAAATGCTAATCCAAAACCAGAATGCGTAATAGGCATGCCCCATCCTGTTACTTATACTTTTCCTTCTAATTCTCTATTGAGTTAGGTTAACTCCCAGGGTTAATCTTCTATTCTTCTGTTGAGTTATCTTTTACTCCTTTATCCTTTTCCTTTCTTAAGTCAACTTAAAAATATAACTTTTAACTTCTTGAATTCCCCCCCCTCAGTGTGAGACTATGACATAGTAGGGGTGACCAGGCCACTGAGTCTCCTCATCACCTCTCTAAGAGGTGGGGGACATTACATATGCATAGGAAAAAAGATCTACGCAACTCACTAGATCCTTCTTCCTTGCATTACAGTGCAGAGCCTTCTATATCTCCACACAGGGACTTGCACTAAGCTCTGCAATTATTACAAGATGCACAACCCCTTGATCACATAGATTCCACTCGGCACATAGCCTATATGACATAGATACAATCCTTATATACTTTAGTAGATGCCTAGACGTCTATTTATACATTACAAAAGTGGGCCTAAACATGGGTAAACCCACGGGCCGACATCCCTATCCCATTACATTGTCCCAAACCCCAAAATGGGCCCAAAAGTGGGTTGAGATCCCATGATCTCTGCTTCACCCAGCGCTTTGTCTTCTATAGGCTGTCGAAGTCCAAAAATTGGTCAAGGTCCAACAATTTCTCAAACACCCTCAAATCCCATGTACTCTGGATAGAAACAACCTTATGCAGGAGGACCCACTGGTTACAATTATCCATCTAACCCAATGTATGGTCCTACTGGCGTCCCTATGCCTCACTAGTATCACCCGCAGGTTAATTGACAACTAACTTTCCTTGCTACTCTGGATCTCCTAGACTTGTCTTGGTTAACCAATGATCCTATATTGCATTACCCTTTCTGGCCAGTGATTCTAGTTAAACTCCCTTATGATATTCCGAAGTTTGACGGTAAAGCCGGAGAAGACCCCAATAATCACGTAATGACCTTCCATTTATGGTGTTCATCAAACTCCTTAATGGACGACTCAATTCATTTATGTCTTTTGAAGTGAACTCTTACGGGCTCAGCAACCAAGTGGTATATCAAACTTCCATGTGGTTCTTTCCGAGATTTTAGCTCCCTTTCCATGTCCTTTCTCACACACTTTCAACTACCCATTCAATATGCAACGGGTACAGAAATCTTGACCTCCCTTCGTCATACAAACTCCGTGCATATCTCCAATCATATTCATGAGTGCAGACGATGATGAAGGTTGATCAAAGAAGTCATTCCTGACCAATTATTGGCAGAATGGTTCACTAAATCACTGTTTCCCCTGATCGCTTGTGATGTCACCATGAGTGGTGTAGTCACAGAAGAGGAAGCCATTGCCAGGGCACAATACTTAGTTCTAGTTTACACACAGTCTAGTACTCTAGAGTTAATCCCAAATGCTACTCGTGCCACTACCGATCCATCTAAACCTTCATCTTCATCACATGTAGATGACTTTATTGGCTCCGTCAAAACATAATCTTTGTCCCATTCGAATAGAAAAGCTAATCGATCTTCTCCAACATCCACCTCCAGTTCTACTGCACCCTCCTCTACCTCCCCCCAAACTCAAATATCTGAGGTGAATGCAGTTCAATCTTTCCCTTCACAACAAACCAGAGGTAAGAAGAAAACAAAGAACAAGACCAAAAAGAACAATAATGAACAACCCAAAGCTCAAAACCCACCACCTGCTAACGAAAATAAACCACAATGGAAGAGGAAATTCCCGTGTCTTATTTTTGGTGACAATCACTACACTCGAGATTGTCCACATCATGATAAAGTGGCCAAAATTTTCAAAGGGAATTCCCAACCCGCCATGCTTACTCAACCTTTTCCTCAACAACAATCTATGGCTGCTCAAACCCCCTCTCCAGGGGGAAGTTCCAGCCACCCTTCTCATGATGAGGCCTCAACAAGTACCCATATCTATCTCTTCAATGAGATTTATTTGACCACTCGCTCTACGAATTACGACAGTCCAGTTAAACCTGACAAAGGAAAAGTCACTAACGTTACTTTACCGGATCCATCACCATCCTTCGTTAGTCCTCCATCAGTTAGTCCTCCATCTGGACCACTTCATATTGAGAAACCTGCGTTCTACTCTATCTTATGCCCTCCTAAGAGCACTATCAGTAAATCTACCTTTAATCCTAGTTCACGTGTCACTCAAAACTACAACATTGTTGAAGATCTGGCACAAGCACCAGGTGATATGTTTGCATTAGAAGTTATACAACACTACCCCAGTCAACATAGAACACTCTTGGCCACTATTGTCTCTTTTGATCTTGAGTCATCCAACACTATCATGTTTAATTTGGATAATTTCTCACCTCGACTCTCTCATGAACTTGCTTTCCAAGTTGATGTTGTTGTTCATAATCAACAAATCGACCACACTATATTGGATGAGGGAGCCTCTACTTGTGTCATGTCTTTATCTTGCTGGGAAATCTTGAAATCGCCAGCACTTAACAAATCCCCTATGATGCTACGTGCATTCGAAGGGTGAGGTTTTCATCCCCATGGACTTTTGCAGTCCATTTCCATCCAATTGGGTGGAAAATCCATCTATGTTGATGTCGATGTGATCGATGATCCCCTCGATTACAACTTATTGCTTGGAAGAAGTTGGTTCTATGCTATGTATGTCGTTGCTTCATCAGTATTTCGATGTGTGCAATTTCCTTATCAAGGTAGAATTGTCACTGTTGATCAGTTAGATTTTTGTACACTTGATGCTCGCACTCCTACTACCAACAATATTCCCTTTCTGAGAGATCACAATATCACGTATGAAAGCATTGGTGTTGGCTTGTTGAAAGACTCTAGCCTTATGGGTACCTTCCGTACACCACTTCCACCCACCACACATCATGTTGCCATAATCAATATGATTTGGACTATGGTTTACCAATCCTTGGAATCATCTGACCCTTGGATTGTACCTAGTCCGTGTAATTCGATGCACTAGGTGAAACCATGCCACTTAGTCTAGTCGAAACCTCATACATTTCCATCCAATCCGCCTCTCCCTCCTTAGATGACCACCATCTCTTGGCACCGAACACTTAATCGATGTCATCATGGTTAAATTCCTTGACATCCGCATTTGACTACATTTCCAAAAATTTTCATTCTGATGAATCAATAATGGAAATGATTAGCATCGATGACATACCTTGAGATGATAGCCATCATTGATCCTCTTTTCTTCCACCTCTCGAAGAAATCTAGGAAGATATACACTCTATCTTCCCCCCCTAATGTTGTCCAATTTCCCCAATCACCTATTCTTACACAAGATGCTATTTCTGAAGGAAATTTAGGTAACATTACCTCTACAGTTGAAATATATATTTCGATCAAAGAAGGTATCGTAGAAAATATTAATCTCAACGTTAATTGTACACTCGAGGAAATGGTTTCCTATACCGCTTTGTTTAAAGAATTTCATGATGTCTTCGCTCAGAGCTACGAAGAGATGCCAGGGATCGATCCTTCAATCATTGTGCATGATATTAAAACCTACCTAGGTGTAAAACCTGTTCGATAGAAACTTCGCCTGGTCCATCCTAAGAAGACCACAGCTATTAAGGTAGAAGTTGATAAATTATTGAAATCTGGCTTCATTTATCCTGCCCCTTTGACGGAATGGGTTTCAAACATTGTTCTAGTTACTAAGAAGCAGGGAACCATTTGTGTCTGTGTTGATTATAGGGACCTTATTAAGTCTTGTTCAAAATACAACTACCCTATGCCCTTTATTGACCAAATTATTGATAATTGCATTGGTAGCGTAATTTTCTCTTTCATGGATGGTTTCTTGGGGCATAACAAAATTGACATTTCACCTATTGATTAGCATAAGACTGCCTTCATTTTCCCGTGGGGAACATTCGCCTATCAGAAGCTACCATTTGGCCTTAAAAATGCTGGTGCTACATCCCCGCGAGCCATGTCCTACGCTTTCCATGATAGCAAAAAAATTGTGGAACCTTACCTCGACGACTTACCTGCCCACTCATCCAAGTGATCAGACCATTTTGGTCATCTATGGGATATTTTTCTTCGATGTCGGTTCTACCGTATTCATTTGAACCCACATAAGTGTATTTTTGTTATCGAATCAGGCCAACTCCTCGCCTTTGTTGTTTCAAAGGACGAGATTCCGGTGGATCCCTTAAAAATTAAGACTATCTTGGCTTTACCTCCACCTAACAATCTAACACAACTCCAAACTTTGCAGGGGAAAGAAAATGTTCTTCACCGTTTCATTTGTAACTATGCTGAGATTAAAAAAGGATTTATGCACTTGTTACAGAAAGACACCCCTTTCATTTGGGATGACACTGTTGAATGCTCATTTACTCCTCTTAAGCATGCATTAACCAACACTCCTTTGTTACATCCTCTGAATTACACAAAGGACTATACCCTTTACTTGGAAGCCTCCACTTCCACTATTTCCATGGTGTTAGTTCAAGAGGACCCTAACAACGAGGAACACGTGATACATTATTTGAGCAAAAGTCTATTTGGTCCAAAGCTCAGATATTCACATGTTGAAAAGTTGTCTATGGTAGCCGTCATCATTGTAGAAAGATTCCTTCACTACATTTTTCTATGCACCACCACGGTTATTGCGTAATCAAACCCCATGTACCACATTTTGACATGTCAAGTTCTTGGGGGAAAATATTCTAAATGGATTTTTATCCTTCAGGAATTAGATGTTGAGTTCACTAAATCCAAAGCTAAAAAGTCCCTGGTGTTTGCAGAGCTTATTTATGACTTTCCTCATGTTGATGAAGATACTGAGCCCAGAGATTCTCTCCGGATGAAACTTTGTTCCTCATTAGCACATCCGATCCTTGGTATGGAGATATCCTTCTTTATCTCCAGACCCAATTTTTTAGCCCGATAACTCTCGGGAAGAACGTCATTGTATCCGCCGCCATTCTCGTCGCTACCTTATTATCGACAACACTTTATAGCACTGTGGCATTGACACTATCTTGAGACGTTGTCTCACTCATGAAGAGGATGAATGCGTGCTTAATGACTGTCACCTTGGAGCCTGTGGCGGTCATCTTTCTGGGATGGATACCGCTCAGAATATTTTACGTGTCAGTTACTTTTGGCCCTCAATTTTCAAAGATTGTATTGAGGCAATCAAAAAATGCCCACCCTGCCAATTTTTTCACAAAAAGGCACGAACCCACCCTCCTCCATTGCATCCCATTATTGCCATCGACCCCTTTTCCAAATGGGCATTGATTTCATGCAGTGTAAGCCTACCTCAGCCGGGCGACATGGTTATATAATCGTTGCCATCGATTACTTTACAAGGTGGGTTGAGGCTATGCCTACCTTTATGAATGATGGCCATACTGCAGCTCTTTTCCTTGTCAACCACACCATCACTCATTTTTGTGTTCCACACACCATTGTCACTAATCATGGTTCACACTTTAAAAAGCAGATGATGAGTGAGTTGCATGCCAAGTTGGGTTTTCTCCATGAGAAATCATCCCCGTACTATCCTCAAGAAAATGGACAAGTTGAATCCATCAACAATGTCCTTAAAACTATGATCCAACAGATGGTAGGGACCAATAAGACATCCTGGCATCTACAACTTTTCTCCACTCTCTGGGCCTACCGGAACTCAGTAAAAACTTCTACTGGTTTCACTCCTTTCAATGTAGTATATGGAATGGAAGTTGTTTTACCAATCAACTGCGAAATTCCTTCGTTAAAACTGAAAGTAGAACTCCTTCCCCACACTTCTGCTAAAAAAGAGTGTTTCTTACACTTGATTAGGTTGGATGAAACACATCGTGATGTTTCTCTCGTCAATGAGACATATAAAAAATGAATCAAGAATCAATACGACAAGTCTTTCCATCCTCCCACTTTTGCAGAAGGAGACCTAGTCCTTGTTTATGACCAGGCTCATGACAAGTTAGGGACAGGTAAGTTAGAACCTCTATGGCATGGTCCTTACATTGTGAAACATGTTCTACATAGAGTCTCCTATGAGTTAGTGGACTATGACAGAATCTCCCTGGGTGAGCATTGGAATGGGCTTTACCTTAAGAAGTACTATGCATAGGACATCTAGCATACGTGTTGTGTACACTATTGTATTTTAGTTTGGTGTGTCTTTTTCTTTTGCATGCTCGAGTTTTTTCCTTAGCCTTATACTGTGTCTTGTGTTTTCATGCATAGATGACATCTCTCTTTCCTATCTTTGTCGAGTTTGCGGACGGTGCTATTTTTCACACCCAGAACATTGATTCCGCAACTTGGGTCATTTACCACTTCGATGAGTTGGTGAGTTTTGGAGGTATTTGCTTAGGATCGACAACTAATAACATGGTAGAATATCATGATGTCATCGAACTTTTAACCGAAGCATCCTCCCTAGGCATTTCTTACATGATTTTCAATCTGGAATCTCAACTCGTGGTCTGTCAACTCAATTGAATCTACGTTATTCGCAATCCTATCCTACTATGACTCCACCTACGAGTTTTCCATATTGAAGGAACATTTGATTTTATCGAATACCAACACATACCAAGAGAACTCAATACCATTTCGGATTTGTTAGCAAATTACATTATGGATATATATCTCACACATAGATAAGTTTTCATAAAGGAAATGAATCATATCACATATCATCATGTAAATTAAAACACATCACATAAGAGACATCATCACTTGAAAATCATTTGCCACTGTAAAAACTCGGAAATGTATATAGATATGGCGTGACTGAAAAAGTTTGGTTACATAAAAAATGGTACATAGATAGGAAAGACGTGGGTCTTCACACCCATAAACATCGTCATACAGACTTTCCAAGCATCAAGAAGATCGTAATCTCCTTGCATCAGATTATGCTGTGAGTAACATATCACTACACGAGATATTTGCCTCAGTAAAGAGTTAAGACTCTCAGACACCCCCATAGTGTGTCTTTGTAGATGTAGTGGTACTTCCCACCTCTTGAGAGGAGGGATAACCATCGTGAGACCTTGGAGGTTTCTTTCAACCTCCAGGAGACCTCCTACCACTACCCCTTGATTTACCACTATCTGAGCATCCTCGCGATGCCCTAGTGTTGGCATCTCTGCTGGATGTGTTGCTCCTCTATTTGCATGATGAAACAATACATCTGTTAAAGACTCTTCTATGTATTCTAAAAAATTATAACATTCAAAAAATTTAAAGAAAAAAATACTTGACAAGATCAGTTTATTTTCTTACCTGACGCATCCCAATCCTCGCCTTCTGGAAGAACTAAATCCATGCTGCCCTAGAAATCTACTCTGGCGTATGGAAAGTCTTCTATCATGATCAATTGGTGTCTCAGCCAAGCGAAGAAATCACTGGTGAATCTAAACTCTGAATCTGGGCCTACTCTTGGAGACAGGATGGTCCACCGTCCCATACGTGGTTCTCTCATTGGTCGTACTGGTAATGAAATCTAGGGTTGCATCCTAGGAATGCGTTCTAAGAAGAACAAAACCAAGAATGAACCATAACTGAATTTCTTCTGATGTCCTGCTCTGCATCTCATGATTTATTCCTTGACGTTATGAAGGAATCCTGCACTCTAGTTAAACAATGTTGGCTCTAAACACTGTAAACCATAATCCACCTGTGATCTTGAGACTAGGTGCACACTGGTACTTCATGCTATGCTTGTAATGGCAAACAAGATGGATCGAAGAGGAAAGTCTTTGATATCATTGATTGCAATACTGCCTCCGACTAGTCTTGCTCCCAGGACATAATGGTTTGCTAGATACTCATCCACAGGTGAAAGAAGTGCCCTTTTCCTAGATAAAGCTACAGGAACCCCTCTCTTTGAAAGACCGGTTATGAAATATACATCCTCTAACTCGATGGTCAGAATATTTGTTCCTATTTGGAACCCTTGCTTTGCAACGTTCCATAACCCAATGATGTATTCGAGAAGAAGAATCTCCTTCTTCATTTTTTTCAATTTGAAGTATTTAAGGAGACCGCAATTCCTTAATACAGCTCTTGATTGGGGACTTTGCAAAGAGGCCATATCATTGAGCTCGTGCTCCCTTTCTTTCCACTCAAGCATGTTGCCGAACTCCCTACAATTGACAATAAAATTCATCAAATTACGATTTCAATGAATTTTTGAGCAATTTAAGAACTTTTAAAAATGATCATTTTTTATTGAAAAAGAATAACCCCCTCTTTACATGGACATTAGGGAACCAATGCGCCGTTACATTAGCCAATCAAAATGTTTAAAAACTCAAAATGCCCTCCTCACAATTTGAGCTTGCGTTGGCCATTTTTGGGCATTTTTCTTGTGTTTTTTTTTTGAGGCAACACTCCCATAGCCAGTACATTAGACTGTTGGCATGCCCTCCATGGTTTAAGAGGGGCGTTTTCCAAGACATGCAATGCTTCCCCATGATTTTTATTGGAGCGTCAATCTTTTTTAGCACTTGGGCTGACACAAGGCATCATTTTTCATAAATGTTTAGTGCCTTAAAACAAAATATAAATCATGCAAATGAAAGAGGAGGAGAAGGACACCAACCTGGTCCAAATGCTAAGGAAAATGATTGATCGTAGATCCGACATCGAGCAATTCAAGATTCAGCTCCAAAACACAAATTCTCCACTACTACATATCTTTGCATAAATGAAATGGTAAATGACTTTTTTACCCCTTTTTACTATTATACATTTCATTTTCACATATGATATAGTTATTTTTGGGTTTTTGAGAAATATTTGGAGGCTTATTAATCCACTAGAATGAAGTTTTGACATTATTGGTAGGTTTTGAAGCTCGTTTGTTCATTTTATCTTGTCACCTTCATGAGCATAGTCTTCATTCATTCTCAAGATCAAACACATGAGAATGCATCAGGTAAAATTTTACCTCTTTTTTGGACCCGCATGGATACACGAAAAAGGAACCCCCTGGAGTCTTCTTTATACTCTTTTCAGAATCTCTAAACATGAAAATATTGTTGAGTGATCTTGCTTCCTTTCCCACTTGTTAAAAGTTTTGAAAGGGTGTCTTTTGAGTGATAATTTATCTCTTTTTCGGCCTCGTAAGACTAATATTACGAAAAAAGACAACATCAGAGTCATCCTTACATTAATTTCAAACTCTCTAAATATGAAAACCACCAAGTTTACCCTCTCTGGACTCATTAAACATTCATACATTGAAGGGATCATATGAGACTGAACCCTTACTTCTTCCAGTCCATTAAACAAAGGAAGAGGAACTTATCGAAGGTGAGTTATATCGAGCATGTGTTATCCTCCTCGAGCTCGTTAAACCAAAAAGAGGTACTTTTCTATCTGTATGGGAGAAAATTTGAAAGAAGCAAGCCAAGCAATTTTTGAGAACTTCACTGGTAATCTTACAGTCACCCTTGAACATGACATTTTATCATTGCACGCATTTTCATCCGTTGAACCTCTGCAATGAACCAATCCTTTGAGTTTCCTTACTCCTTTGGTTAACCCGACATAAGTCACAATATCCATTGCATTATCAAGTGTTGGTCCATGTCAAGTTTCTGTTGTTATGCCTCAGTGTTCAAGGGAAGTATTTGCCTCAAGAAACAACCATCACAAATATATTGTTTCAATACATGTGTCAGTCCATGTTCATTTCATCTACCAATTACATCTCTATGTCCATTTCATGTCGTTGATGGGGCATACATCAAGGCCCTCCTTCAACGAGTCTATTCCTGTCGACTTCAATACATTATCCAGGAACTAGACTTAGAAACCAATTAGTACCTTGGGACCTGCATGCCTCAATGGTAGGCCTCCTTATGTCCAACAGTGGGTTTACATTATTGAACCCTGATCGGGTGATTCCATGGATGTTTGAATTCATCTCATTCATTCACATTTGTCGGAATGTACTAGAGTACCTTGGGAATCATTGACATGAATGGTGATCTCCCTCGTGCTTGTTAATAGTTTACCTCATTGATCGGTAATCAAGTGGTTTCTACCATGTTCGACATCAAGATATATATTCACATGGTTAGATTCATATTACATCGGGATCGGTAAGAGTACCCTAGGTTTAGTTATCACTCTTATATATACTTTTCCTAGGTGGTGAAGGAGTTCTTTTGAACTATGACACATATACTGTAACATAGATCCACTTTGTATTGGTCGTGGCTATGTCTTGTCATTTCGTAGATCCATTGTGTATTATTCATGGCTACAATCAGTTCAGGTCATAGGAGTATAGATCCACATTGTATCCTTAGTGGCTATACCTTTTATCAATATAATTATGGATTCATAGTGTATTTTATGGCAGCCATACCTAAATAGTCTTTATCACTCAAGCATAGGTATGCCTTCTTTGGGTTTGAAACATGTCATAATATTTGTTTGATGGTTGTGTGTAGCTTTTTCCAGCCTCTCTACCTTCATACCCTTGCTTAGAAAAGTCTATAAAGTACTTTAGTCATCATCGTCTTCTAACTTTGCACTTTGGGGGGAAATCGGTTACACATCAAAATCACTCATTGCAATGGTGGCTAGTGTCGTCATTATAAATATTGCAAGTGTCGCATATTGGTCGCAAATTTTGCAAGTGTCGCGAACATTATACTTCCTATTTCATCTCTCTAATGACATCGTAAAGATACTAAGACACTTCAAAGAGTAGTTTTGAAGAAGGAAAATCAATTGACAGAAGAGTACAAACCTTGTGACACTGAAAAATCCACTAAAACATCAATTTTGGGAGGGAGCACTCCCCTACCTACTCACAGGGAGCATTGGTTCTCTGTACTCCCTTATAGGGGAGAATTCTAGTGCTTTGTGCCCCTTTTGAGGGAGCGTTGCCCTTTTTTGGGAGAAATTTGGTTTGTTGGAGGAAATCAAGGGACAATCCCCTCAATATCTGAAGGTAGTTGGGTTCAAATCTTGGGTCAAGGCATGATCTTAGGGGATATCCACAACTGAAGGAGAGTAATCCTCAACTTATCCCAAATATCTCTAAAGTGGTTAGGCCTCTCCAAGCCTATATAAGGAGCCCCCCTCATGGTAGAAGGAGATATGGAGATTGAGAATTACACCAAACTTATGATCCCATAAGTGAGATGTTATCAAAGTATAATCAATGTAGATTACTTGAGAAAAGGGGTTGGACAAGGAGAGATGGAAGAGGCTGTTACACCTCCATCAAAGGATTGTAAGAACCTTTTACTTGTTCTCATTGATAATCAATGTTTGGCCTGTTTCTTTCAAGTTTATGTTTGTTTCACATGAAATTGTCTTCAGTAGATAGATCTGTATTTGAGCTAATCTTAGTAGAATAGGAATCCCATTGTATCTTTTTTTGTTCTAAAGGACCTATCGAGGAGCTCAGGATTGGAGCGAAAATTGGATTTTGCAAGGACAAACGCCATTTAATGAGGTACACTTTTCTTCTTCCTCTTCATTCATTAGCTTAATTAGATCTAAAAGGATGTCAGTGTCCACGTTAAGCACTTTTCTATCTTGGCCTTAGGATTCTAGATACCAAGAGGGAATCCGCTTGTCCGTAGGAGGATTCACCTGTAACACTCCTATCCCTCTCACACACTCTCTCTTTCTACCCCCCCTCTCTATCTCACCATCCCTCACTCTCACACACTCTCTTTATCTCCCCCTCCCCCCCGCTCACACTATTTTTATTCATCTCTCACCACCCCCACTCCCTACATCAAAAGGAAATAAATGGACTTGACCCAGAAATTTCAAAATGTATACATAGAACTATATATAGAAAGAGCTAGACATGGAAAAACCTAGACCACAACTTAGACCTATACGATGACCATGACTTGGACCATGACATAGACCTAGATCTAGAACTAGACCATGACCTATACCATGACATAGAGCTATATATAGACTTAGACCATGAACTAGACCTATACCATGACCATGACCTATACCCCCCTAGCTCCATATAAGCCTAGGCATAACCTATACTCAACCCTTAACCCCATCCACACTCAACATCTAAGTGTACTATGCATATACCTTTTTTTTAAAGGCCCCACAACACATTGCACCCACATCACCCACATATTGATGCTCTAACCATTACTCTATGTTTCAAAATACTTTCAATCCTAAGACCTTAGGTCCCATTTGTCCCCAAATCGTTATACATATTTATTCATAAACATGTTTGGTGTATAATAAATGATATATACGTCACATTAAGAGTGTGCACATAATCTTGTGACTTGAAATACTTGTGATTGTCCCTCAGCCATGCCCAACAATAATATTCTCATGCCTGCTTCCCTTCCATGGATTTAGCAACAAGTCGTATAGGAAGTCTTAGATCCCTGTATGTAATGCCTAGCACACTAAGGAACAATTCTCAGCAACTCTCTCACCTGGAGAGAATGCTCATGAGCCTAAAAACCCACCTCTTTGACACAAAAATTATCTCACCTAGAGGGAAATTCTCATGATCCCGACAACTTGCTTCTTCAACAATGCACGAGATTTCCTCAGCACCCCTCGGTTAATAAATGAAAGTAATTACAACCAAATATAGTTCCTCCCAATGGATCTCTCAATTGAAGGATGATCTGAAATAATGAAAAACATTCCTCCCAAAATACACTATGGTTCAATGATATATATGCATGTTCATAACTAGACACTTGTCACCTTGAGGACTAGATTTTAGCCACTTGGTGATTCATTAGCATTCCTTGGGAAATTAGGATAAATTAAATATCCATAAATTAAACTTTTGGAAATATTATGAAAATATATCCTTGACTTAAGCTCCCCCCTTTCTTTTCTTCATGGAGTTTAGCCCACCATCCCTTTTTCTCTGAGTTGTGTCTACTCATAGTGATGTGATAATATTAAAAACTTCTAGTTGATAAAATTTACAATATAAACACACCTCCCTTTTTTCATCTAGGCTCATTAGACTAATAATATTGCATGTTATTAGGCCTAAAAACAAAAACATAAATACAAGGGCTCTCTGGCCCCAAAACCACACACTTAATCCAGTGTGCATGAAACTCTAGGATGCACATGCTCTTCCTTTTGTTGTTCCATCCTCATACATTTACATAGGTCCACACTACACTATGAAATGTGTGCATTCTTTATTTGGTGCAAAATCATCATGCAATCACTACACTATGGTATGTCCACACAAAACTACATTCAAGACTTGATGTAAACAACTCGCTATATTATATACATATATACATTTATATCTACATTTACATTTGGGGATTGACCTAGGGGTATTACATTCCCCTCCCCCTTATTTATGCACTTTCCTCAGTGCACTATTTACACAAGTACCAACAAAATTTTTAAAAATTTCAAAAATTTGTGGGTACTTCTCCTGCATGGAATCCTCCTCTTCCCAGGTTGTATCCTTAGGTTCGTAACAATTCCATTGGACCTTTACTAGTCCTATTGTTTTATTCAGGAGAATCGTGACTATATGATCCAATATGCACACCATTTCAACTCAGAACTCTCCCTCTTGCTCCATCTGAATGGCATTCCAATCAATGGCATGATTAGCATCATGAACATACTTTTTAAGCAAGGAAATATGGAATACATTATGAATATTATAGGGTGTAGGTAGATCCAACATATATATGACCGGACTTATCCTCTCTAGGATTTCAAATGGCCCATAATAGCGTTCTTCTAGCTTAGAGAAATTCCCCAACTTTAGGGAGATTCATATTTCTTTTGCTTTTAGGAACACATGGTCTCCCACTTTAAATTCTCTGTAAGTTATACCTTTGTCTATGCATCCTTTTTGTTTGTCTTGGGCACATTTTTATTTTTTATATATTTTTACCATATTGTCTTCCATTTCCCTGAGCAGATTTGGCCCAACCACCACTCTGTTTGCTCGATTATCCCAACTCACAAGTGTTAGAAAAACAAGATCACAGATCAATAAAAAAAAAAATGTGGAAATAAAACACAGAAGATACAAAATACAATAGAGACACAGATATACGTGGTTCACCTTGTGTGGGGTACCTCCACTAGAGAAATTTCCAAGTCCTTCCTTTATTATTATCCAACAAATGAAGGGATACAACCTACAACACACCCACTGTAACTTCATCTTCTTTCTCTCACATTCCCCTCACTGAGAATACAATATTCGCAATGATACATAGCCACAATACATTTCCCTCATAAAAGAAGGTTTCTTATAGGGAAAAAAACCATAACATAACTCCTACCATCAAATTTGTGAACTTATTATGAACAATCCAGATTTGCAATGAAATTACAATATACATTTACAAGGAAAATTTTCCTTCAGGGGCCCTCTTTCCCTCGAACCCCACAAGGGGGGTAACCTCCCCTTACACTCCCCTGGATGGAGGAGTGTACATTCTTCCAGGGTGTAAATTCTTCATGGGGTATAAACACGGCTGAAAAAAGAGACCTCTAGATCCAGAAGATAATCGTGCCCCACAACCAACAATCTCCCACTTGGAGACTAATCTCAACAAATCCATCATTATCGTATATGATAGACTATGATCCTTCTTGGACCTGGAAATTTTTTCATCTTCACCCTCATTCTTGAAGACCAACTGAAACTGAGAAGGAACTTGGTTTCTCCCTAGTTACTCCCTTTGTTAACATGTCTACAGGATTATAGCTAGTGCATATCTTTTCCAACTTCAAATGTCCATCTTCCAAGATGGATCATATGAAATGGTACTTGATTTGTATATGTTTAGTATTCGAATGGAAGGTTGAGTTCTTTGAAAGATCAATGGCACTCTCATTGTCACAGTACAACATGCTATTCTCCTGTTTCTTTCCCAATTCCTCCGTAAACCTCTGTAACCAAATAATTTCTTTACTAGCCTCTATATCAGCAACATACTCTAGTTCTGTTGTTGAAAGTGAAACATCCTTTTGTAGTTTCGAAATCCAACTTACTATTGTTCCGCCTATAGTAAAAACATACCCTGTGGTGCTCCTCCTGCTATCTTTATCACCTGCCATATCTGAATCAACATATCCCTGTAGAATAGTGTCTAAACCTCCAAAACATAATGAAAAAGTAGCAATACCTCTCAAATACCTGATAATCCACTTTATTGCCTCCCAATGTTCTTTACCTAGATTGTTCATATACCTGCTCACAACTCCCATTGCATGTGCAATATCTGGTCTTCTGCAAACCATCACATACACCAAGTTGTCAACTGTTTATGAATAAGGGACCCTTGACATGTATTCTATCACCTCCTGTGTCTTGGGACACATTTTGTTAGTTAATTTGAAATGGTTGGACAAATATGTACTAACTGGTTTTACATTCCGCATTCTAAACCTTTCAGCAACCTTCTTTATGTACTCACCCTGAGACAATGTCAATTTGCAATTTTTCCCGTATCTTGTTATTCTCATACCAAGGATTTTCTTTGTAGCACCCAAATACTTCATCACAAACCAATTAGATAATTTATTGTTGAGAACATTTATATCTTACATATTATACCCTGCAACAATCATGTCATCTACATACAATATCAAGATAACATAGCTTCCATTTTCTAGCTTTTTAAAAAAAAAACAGTGATAAGAATGACATCTATTATAACCTTGTTCTGTCATAAACCTGTCAAATTTAAAATACCACTCCCTTGGAACTTTCTTTAGTCCATACAATATCTTCTTCAAATTGCATACCAAATTCTCCTTTCCTTTGAGCTCATACCCCAATGGTTGTTGCATATAAATCTATTCCTCCAAATCCCAACGGATAAAAGTTTTTTTTACATTGAACTGTTCAATATAAAAATATTCTACTACCACAAGACTAAAAATAGTCCTAATTGAAGTCATTTTAACAACATGAGAAAATATTTCATCAAAATCTATACCTTTCTTTTGTGCAAACACCTTTACAACAAGTCTATCCTTGTACCGCTTTTTGCCTCCATATTCTTCCTTCAACTTGTAAACTCATTTATTCTGCAGTGCTCTTTTTCCTACAGGAAACTAAACCAAATCCCAAGTCTGGTTATCTATCAAGGAATCCATTTTTTCTTTCATTCCTTGCTCCCACTTCTTTTTGGTGTCTACCTACATTGCCTCTTCATAACATTTTGGTTCACCATAATCGGTCGACAATAAATAATACAATGAAGGAGAGTATCATTCAATAGGTCTACTTAACCTGATAGATCTTCTAACAACACTCGCAGGATTTTGAGGTACCTGTTTCTCCTCTTGTTGTACATTTTGATTTTCTGGTACCTTTGGAAATTATTTTTCAGTGATCTCATTAATCACTTTGTATTTTGGTTTTTCTTTTTCCTATATATTTCCCTACAATTGATCTTTGTACATGACCACCTCATTGAATATGACATCTCTACTCCTAATGATTTTTTTTATTTTCATAATCCCATAAGCAATAACCAAAATCATTAACATTGTATCCAATAAAGGTACACTTCTTGGATATTTCCTCAAGCTTTGTTCTATTTTCTTTATCAATATGGACAAATGCTTCACAAGTGAAAGTCTTCAAAAAATAATAGTTTACATTTTTACCTTTCCATGCCTCCTCTAGAATTCCAACATCCAAAGAACTTGAAGGTCCTCTGTTTATTAATTAAACATCAATATCTACAACATATACCCATAACTATAATGGAAAACCAACATTCAATCTCATACTCCTTGCACGCTCCATGATTGTCATGTTCATCCTTTTTGACACACCTTTTTCTTGTGGCGTTCCTAGAACTATCTTCTCTTTACGAATCCCATGGTATGAATAGTAATAATCAAACTCCTTACTGCAATATTCACCTCCATTGTTTGATCTAAGACACTTCAACCTTTTTCTTGTCTCATTCTCAACCAAAGCTTTCCATTTCTTAAAAGTATAAAACACAATAGATTTTTGTCGAATGTAATAAACCCAAGTTTTTCTAGTTGCATCATCAATAAAAGTAACATAATAATGAGAGACACCAAGAGATGATACCTGAGTTTGTCCCCATACATCTGTATGCACAAGCTCTAACCTTTCACTCTTATTTTCTTTTCCAACTCTGACAAATATGACTCTCTTTTGTTTTCCATAAACATAATTCTCACGAAAATCCAAATCAATTTGTTTAAGATCTGGCAACAAATGTTTTTTGTGAAGTATCTACATCCCCTTCTCACTCATGTGTCCACGCCAATGATGCCATGATTTTGTATCCACTCTTGTATAAACTAAAGAGATAGAAGATCCAATATTACTAATACATAAACACATTGTACCTACCTTCTCTCCTATTGCTATCACCAATCATCCTTTGGTGACCTTCCACACCTTATCTCTAAATATGGATATACAACCTTCAGTTTCCAACTTCCATGTTGAAATTAGATCTTTCCTTAGATATGGAACATGTATTACCTCTTTCAACAACAATTGGTTTCCATTTCTTTTCTTTACTTATACCTTTCCCATTCCAAAAATTTTGCATGGTGCACCATCACCCAAATGAACATGTCCAAAATCACCTTGAACATAATCTAGAAAATGTTTCCTATGGGGTGTCGCATGAAATTAAGACTCTGAATCTACTAACAAAGACTTATAAATATTATCTATAGAAAGAATCAAATCATATTGCAACACATCACATGTTACATTTGCTTCCTGAATTTTCTCCTACTGTCCATGTCTTTGTTTCTTTAGAGATCTGCAGTCTTTCTTCAGATGTCCTTTCTTACCACAATTCCAAAACTCTATCTTTCCAAATTTGGATTTGGATATTCCCTTCCTAGAATTCCTACGGTTCACTGAGCCCTTTCCTCTATCCTTTTGTATTCCCATGTTCTCCATGTTTATCACATTACCTGATGTCTCACTTGTGCTTTTTCATTGCATTTCCTCGCCAAGGATAACACCAACATCATCAAATTTTAAAGTGCTTGAAATAGAGATAGAGTTACTTACAATCATGACCAAGCCGTTCCATCTTTCTGGCAATGAGCACAAGATTAGAAGAGCCTTGACCTCATCATCAAAGTCCACTTTTACAGAACTTAGTTGATTAGTAGCCATATTAAATTCATTTAAATGATCTTCAACAAACCCACCTTCTAACATCTTCATATTAAATAATCTCTTCATTAGAAATACATTATTGGATGTCGAGGGTTTTTCATATAGTTTAGCCAATTCATCCATAATCTCCTTTGTTGTATTCTCTTTCGAAATATTGAAAGCCATCGATGCTTCCAGACTCATCTGTATCATTCCTAGAGCCTATCTATCAATAACCTCCCATTCTTAGTCCTTCATGGATGTTGACTTCTTTTCTATTCCACCCAATCATAGGAAAAAATTCTTATGATATAAATAATCTTCCATCTGCATCTTCCATAACTGGTAGTTTTGGCCGTTAAATTTCTCGAACCTAAACTTTCCATCTTCCACCATTGCTCCCACTCGAACCAGGAACCCTCTTTTATTGTGAGTTACCTTTCTCTCTGATACCAGTTCTTATAAAAATAGGATCATGGAGCAATAAAATAAAACAAATGCATAAATAAAATACAAAATATACACAATACAATAGAGACACAGATATACGTGGTTCACCCAGCGTGGGATATATCCACCAAATAAATTGCCAAGTCCTTCATTTATTATTATCCAACAAATGAAGGGATGAAACCTACAACACGCCTGTTGTAACTTCCTCTTCTTTCTCTCATAGTCTCCTCACTTACATTTCCCTCATAAAATAGGTTTTCCTTATAGGAAAAAAAAAGCCTAACATAACTTCTATCGTCAGATCTTTGAACTTATAATGAATGGTCCAGATTTACAATGAAATTACAATATACATTTACAAGGAAAAATTTCCTTTGGGGGCTTCGCCCCCAAACCCCCGCTGAGGGCCCACTTTCCCTCGGATCCCACAAGTGGGGTATCCCCCCTTGCACTCTCCTGCATGGAGGAGTGTACATTCTTCCAAGGTGTAAATTATTCATGGGGTATAAACATGGTTAAAAACAAAGACCTCTGGATCATGAAGATAATCAGGCTCCACAACTAATAATAGGTGTGTTACACTTTGTACCATACAATTTTTTAGTGTCTTATAAATAGGTTGCTAGAGTCTGGGTTAAACATGTATGATAGGGTAAATTCATTCCTTGGTCTCATAAATACCATGGAATTTTTCTCTTAGGTGAAATTAATTTCATAACTCAATGGGTTTGTGATTAATAAAATTGCTTAGATAGGGTCATAAAATAAAGTGTGAGTCATGAGTGATGTCATCTTGATATCAAGACTATGGGTTTACATATCAACTAAGGGTCATAATGAAAGATCATTTGATCAATAAAAATCAACTAAGTCAGTCCTGTCATGGTTTAGAAAATCACATAAGCTCAAATCCGTTGGAGGCACGTGGCATCATCAAGCAATTGGAGCATTGCACAAGTTGTTGCACAATTTCCTAGTGTTGCACAAATATGGTAAAGAAGTAAAACAATTCAATTGTTGTTTCAAGTGGTGGTTTAAGTTGGTTTTGTCTTTCAAATTTCCTCATTCTACCTACAGTAAATATCCAAATCACCGTATTTCCTTTCTGCAAATTAAAAACCCTTCATTTAGTTTGTTGTGCATGGGTTGCAAGGGACATTGTGTACAGTGTTGCACATCATCACCTACATTTCTATTAAACCCTCTAGACGTTTTTTTAAGCCTCTGGTTGATGTTTTGAAAGAATACCTTTCTCATGAATCTAAAGGCCCAAAGTGTCTCCCTAAAACTTAGTCCATATCCCTAATTTTTCTCATTCATTGCACATCTGCAAGTGTTGCATTTTACCCTACGCACAATCCTCTTGTTTCTTTCTCACATGTAAGAAACACACATTAGCATCATGGAAAATCCACAAGGAAGGAGGAAGACTACAAAGGGTGGTGATATTGTTAGATTTGAGACTCAATATCTAAGGCTAGTGAATGTAGATCCAACAATCAAGTTTTGTTTTGAACAAGTGGGTTGCATCAGATTTTGTGAAAATCTTAAGGGGTACATCATGTAGGTGGAAAAGGAGTTTGCATATATTTTTAATGGAATTGAGGCTAAGGTGGGAAACATACAGTTTCAGGTTTTTGAATACACCATCATTGTTGCAACAGAGATCACTGTTCGTGGAGAGAAATGGTTCAAAGGTATTCAACTAGATCTAGCATGCTATTATGAATGTTTGAAGTCTGAATTTAGAGACACCGATTTTGGAGACACTATAACTAGAGAACTTCTACTAGAGAGTCATAGTAACTTGTTGAGGGTAATTCAAAGGTTTTTTACATGTGAAGGGATATTCACTAGATTTTACCAATATCATATTGGGCTCTTAATGTGCTTCACTATTAGGAAACCCTTGAATCTACCCTATTACCTCTTTAGAAGCCTAGGGAAGATGGTTGAAAGAGTACAATTATTAAATATCAAGGGGAACCTAGCTTCTTCCATTTTTCATTGATAAAGTTGGTGTTAGAAGAACTTAGAAAGAGGAATCAGTATTGGGATTATTTTGTATCATCATCAAAGATAACAATTGATTATTTTAGAATCCCACAAAGCATGAGAGACACACCTTCATTTGTAGCAAATAAAACCACATCTTTCCCTAATAGTTCTATAAAAATGAGGCAAAAGGAAACTGCAATAAGGCAAGAAGCTAAAAGGAAAGGGAAAAAGCTCCAATTTTCCCCATAAGTGGTCACAGTTCCTAACAAACCAGTTACTAGGTCAACAACTAAAAGGATGCCTTCTATGCACACATCAAAAGAACTTTTTGAAGCTCCAGAGGCCTTCAAAAAAACAAATATTCCTAATGATAAAGATAGCCTTATCATTGAGCTACAAGAACAATTAAATAAAGCCCATTTTTCACAACACAATTGCAGCATGAGAACATGGAAATGAAAAAAAAAGCCTTGGAACTAGCCTCCAAGAAAGATATCTCAGTGACAGGTGAAACATCAATGCTTGTAACTCCAACATGATCCAAAACAAAAGGTAAATGGAAGGTAATGGAGAAAATTCCAAAAGTGAAAGAAATACCTAATCCTAGTGTTGCTTTGACTAGATCCTCAGTCAGAAAGTTTTAGTATCAACAAGAAACTCCAGCAAAAATCTAGCCAATAGAAAAAGAAAAGAACAAGACTAACTATGATGAGGGTCAACATACTTTCAAAAGACTAAAAAATATCCAAAGAGAAGCACAAGCTATGATAATCCAGTTGAGGGAGGATAACAGAATAACATAGATGCAATGTATAGAACTCCTAGATGATTGTGAGCCTGCAATAGACAATGCTATATTCATGGTGAGAAGAAACCTGCAACTACATAAACAATTGAAGAACATGTATCAACAAAATATGACTTTTAGGAAAGAGAATAGAACACTCAAAGAAATCTTTCAATAGTTGGAGACAGACAAGAGGGGGAAGTGCAAGCTTGATTTTCTTGCTGAAGTAGCAGATATTTGAACCCCTGGAGTTGGATTTACCATTTTTTTCATTTTTTTCAATGAGTAGCAGGAAAAAACCCTAACCCTAATTATCAAAGTTCCTTAAATTATTCAATATTTCATTCTTATGCACAATTATTTTTTGATCAATGATGGACCATTATACATGATCATATTGTTTTGCTTCCCTATCATGTTTTAGAGCCTTTGTTTTGATCATGAGTTGTAAATGAAAAATTTATAATTATGCAACAAGCACGCTACACAACTATCACTATTCTATTTTCAAGTAGTAAATTTGGGTTTCCTTGTCAAGTTTTGAGTGGGAAGCTCAATAAGTTGAGTGATAATGAGATAGACATTGTGAATGAACCAATATAAGTAGTTTATTAGTTAGAGGTAATTTGGGCTCATTCATCGCAGTTTTACATATATTATGTTTTTTACGTTTTGAGAGGAAAATGATTTTTTGAAGGAGGGTGAAGGGATTCTAGGGCACCCTATTATCATAATGAATATATTATCACCATCAACTATCAAAATCAATCATACCAGGTCAAAAAAGATGAAAAAAGTACTAAAGTAATTTGATGCACAACATCGTTGCATTTCTATTGTAGGTTGTTGTTGTGCAACAACCTTGTTGCACAACTGTGATGTAGTGTCAAAATCCCTCAAATTCAACAAGTAAAACTCAAAAAATCTTTCCAAATCATATCCAACAACATATTAAGTAAACGAACATATTAATTGACACCTAAGATGTATTTGGTTAAATAATTTCGATGAAATCAATTTGGTCAAGAGAGCTCCCTAGTTTTATGGAACCTAATTGAAAATGTTTCTATTTTCAATGTAACTAAGTTCTATTTTTTTTTCAAATGTTTTATATCATATCCCTTGGTCCAAGGGAGAGCCATATTGTATTTATTTCATGAAATTCATTATGGAAAGAATTGACAAGTGTGTAAGGACAAAACTGTTGAATAGAATTTGTAAACTTTCTCTGATATTAAGAAAATTTGATGGATCATAAGTCCATGGAATTTGAATTCAGAGATACATGTGATTATGTTATTTTATGAATGTGATCCTACATTTTTAGTCTTCTATTTTAATTTCATGTATGCGATATATCTTTTTCTTTCTGTTAATGTGAACTATATGTAACATAATTCATCTATATTTGATGCTCTATTGCATGCATGTTTAGTTGTATTTATATTGTAATAACCTCGAGATTCATCCTTGATATATGATGTAAGGGGTTATTTGTTTTATTTGTAATATCCAATCTACAATGATATCTAATTAGCCTAAAGGATTTCCTTTTATCTCTCCTCTGATCAGTCAACTTTCAATTCACAAGGTATCCAACAAACCTTCATTGATCTCTGACCTTTCGGTGACTCCATTTCCCAATGGAATTTTTTTCCACATTGCCACCAACTATATGAATTAAATATTTCCTTAGAGATCTAGCCTTTGAATGAAATTACAAATCAATCCTTTCAGTGATTGATTTGAAGAGAGAGATCCATCTCTGGGTTGGAATGGCTAGCTTCCAACCTCATGTTCATTTGTGGTTACCTTTTTTATTTTCTTTCCTTAGCCAAAAGTAATTTATAGAGTGATAACATTTTGGCACCATTGTCGGGGAGTGAACGTGATATATTCCCTAGGAAAATGACAAAATTTGCAGATGTAGATCTTGAGGGTGATAATGAATTAGACACAACTTTGGCTAAATATTCACTCTGGAAACTCCAAATTTGAATATTAGTTTTAGATAAATTTTTTGTTAGAGAATCCTGGTTATAGAAAGGAAACACACAAGGCATCATATATATCATAATATTCTAGAATCTGTTGATAATACAAAAAGGATCCTCCACAAAAATGACAAGAAAGCACCACAATCAGGTATTTTTCTGGATCGAGTTTCCTCATTTCCTAAAGATGGAGTAAAATATATTCAAGATATATATTTTGATATTAAATTTGAGAAGTCTTTGTTGATATCCAAGTCAGATTTGGATTTATACCAAATTCTTTTTTATGAGAAGAGATTCATTTCTTTGATTAATCTTCGCTTACAGTCATCAATTAGGTCTTTAACAAGTCTTGTAGTGGTTTTATCTAATAGAGTCATTGGTAGACCTAATTTCTCATCATATAGTCAATCTTATCCTTCAAGCCCTCCTAGAATCATGGAAACTAGAGTTTTCACATTAGCTCTCCCTGTTGCACTTCATGAATTGCCACATAATTATGCACATATAATTAAAACATTTGATGCAGAAGGAGCCATAACAACTCAACAACATTTAGATAGATTCACTTATTTCATAGATATTGAAGAAGTAGACTATGAATATGTTAAGATGAGGTTATTTGTGCATCGATTTTTAGGAGAAGTTATAAAATGGTTTAAGTTCCTCCGAACAACTAGCATTCCCAATTTTGACAATTTTGAAACTATTTTTCTTGGGAGGTAGGATAATAAGAAAAACCCTTTGCAACTATTGACACAATACAATAATTTTAGGAGACTCCCTATTGATACAGTTCAGGAATTTCCCCCCATATTTATGAAGGTTTATAAATCCATCTGTGATCAAGTAAATCCTCCTCCAGGGGCTGCTCAACTCCATTATGTTGATGCATTTGAGAGTGAATTTTTCTTACTACTAAGAGAGAGAAGATTCTATATTTTTATTTCTGTGAACATTGTGTATATGGGAAGCATAATAAGGTAAGATTCCCCTCTGGTGCAATGAGGGAATAAGGAATTTTACAACTATTTCATAGTGATGTCTTTGGACATGTGTCGATTCCATCATTGGGAAAATTTGTGTACTATGTCTCATTTATATATGACTTCTCGAGGAATACTTGGATATGTTTTCTCCAGAAGAAAATTGAATTCTTTTACATGTTTAAAGAGTTTAATGCTCTTTTTGAGAATCAAACAGAGAAAATAATTAATGTGTTGAGGACAAATAATGGTGGAGAGTTTTGTTGGAATGAATTTGAATATTTCTATATGAAGTGGGGTATAGAAAGGTAGAAGACTACTCCATATACACCTCAAAAAAATGGAGTGGAAAGGAAAGGCGTGGCATAGGAAGGGAAATAAAGGCATGGCAAGGCAAGGCAAGTCATGGCATGGCATGGAAGGGCATGGAAAGACATGAAAAGAAAAGGCATGGCAAGAAAAGGCATGGCATGAAATGGAAAGGAAAGGCATGGCATGGAAAACAAGGAATGACATGGCATGGGAAGGAAAGGCATTTCATAGAAAGGAAAGACATGGAATGGAATGGAAAGTGAAGGAAAGGAAATGCATGGCATGGAAAGGCAAGGCATGGAATGGAAAGGCAAGTCATGGCATGGAAAGGCATGTCATGGAATGGTAAGGCATGAAATGGTATGTCAAGGAAATTAAATGCATGGCATGTAAAATAAATGCATGGCATGGCATGGCAAGGCAAGGCATGTCAAGGCATGGCATGGAAAGGAAAGGCATAACATGGGATGGCATGGCTTGGAAAATAATGGAAATGGAATGACAATGACATGGAATAGCATGGAAAGTGTTGAGAACCAAATATCAATATAGCATAGAAAACCCTCAGAAAAAGTAATGAACACCTTGAAAAAGAGATAATTTCATATAATAAGCCTCTTCGAGGGGGAAAATTCCTTTTACCCCACTTAAATTTTCAAGTACAAGATGATTCAAAATGAAAATGTCTCCTTGGTATATATAAGAGACTAGGAGGTATAATTACAACTAATGGCCTAAAGCCGACATAAATAAAATAACATTACTCATATAATATGCCCCAATTAAAGGGTGATGAGCCAATATTAGGGCTTAACATGCCCCTCCCCTTGAGACAAGTGTTGTCCACAATGCTTGAGTAACTCTGGATGCTTCTATATAAACGACTCATCTTCCCAAGTGGAATCTTAGCCGGTAGTTTCCTCCATTTAATGAGATACTTTGAAATGGATCTATTCCTCAGCTGGGGAATTCTTGTGTCAGTGATAGCTTTAGGATCCAATATGATTTTTCCTTTCTCGTCAAGTTTTGGCAATATAGTTTGAACTGGGATCTTGTCGCCTATAACCTTCTTTAAGCATGAAACATGGAAAACTGGGTGTACTCATAAAGATGCAGGCAACTCCAATTTGTATGCCATAGTATCAATCTTTTGCAACACCTTATAAGGGCCATAGTACTTTGGTGATAATTT
>JZKD02S1965312.1:49681-64943 GCA_000966675.3 Picea glauca | reverse complement strand
GCTGGGACTAAGCTCCACCCCAAGACAAGGAATCCTAGGCTAGGCTGAGATTACAGGGAAAACAACACACAACCACAAGGAAGGGATTCTCTCCAAGGAACCTCCCACGCTCACTGCCCATAGACCCTCATTCCCCACATGCTTGTTCCACCCCAGGAGTATACACCTTCTCTGTCACCTGGATAGTCCCTTGGCTGCTAATCTCCCTTGCCTTGGGTTACAGGAACAGGCCAGACTGAAAGTCTTTAGGCTCTATGGCAGCTACAAGGTTCCTTCCAGGAGTTCTCTCCTTCCTCTGCGCACTCTCTCACCTGGAGGGAGTCGCTCACAGGTCCAAAAACCTGTTCTTCAAACTTCAACCAACTCTCTCACCTGGAGAGAGTGTTGTACAAACTCGCCAACAAGCCACATAGGATCAAACACTACACGTCCACCACAATCCACGGGAATCCAGACACGAACACCCTGGGGCAGCTCTAGATAGGTGCAACAGTATAACTAGGCTTAGCAGGGACGAGACACTTCCGTTTTCTCAATTTGGAAACACGGGATAGACTCACCCTCTGGATTCTCAAGGATGCGTGACGAGTCATCCATGTAGGGGTGGATTCAGACTCCCCGGCTTAGAACAGAGAAGGGATGTACCAACTTTCCAGAACAAACACAAACTCTTTCCCCGAATCTACGCAGGCTTCTCGTTCAGGGAATATACACACCGGTTTTCTTAGAGCCAGACACAGACTTTTCAAATCACAGGGACGCACGAAGGTTCTCTGCAGGAGTCAGGTTGGTAGTACTATCCAGGGCTACGTACACGTTCAGAAAATCGCGTAGAATGGGGGAGGAAACCTTCTCATAGCTCATCGTGGCCATTTCATTCGCATGCGTCAGCGTTGACACTTGTCACCCATGAAACTGCATGCATTCCACCAGCACATATCTCCCTTGTATGTTCTCCCCTTGCCAGAAACTTAGGATAAAACATAAAATGCACATGTCTTTTGGGATAATATTAAAATATTATTCCCAGGCTTAAGCCCCCTAGGCTTAGCCCCTAGGCTCAACACTTAGCCCCTTTTCCCACCTTCCAACCACTAATTCCTTACCCACTCTATGGATGCTTAGTCCCCCTTCACTCATTCATCGTGGTCAGTCTGCACATGGTGGTGTTTATATTTTATTAATTGTTCTGCATTATTACATATACAACAGCAGGCTCTTGGCCTTCAACACTCAGGTTCCCTAGCCTAACAACACATAAGCCTCCAGCTTATAAAAACTTGGCGCACCAGCCTATAAAACATAATTACAATTCATTTCAGAACATGGTTTGCAATGGGGCTCGGCGTTGGGGACACTACAGAGACACTCTGAAAGTTGAACTTTCCTCATTAGGGGGACTTCCACCCTTCATGCTTATGGAGAGTGGATAAAATCTTCTTCCTCTCGGGATCTTTCCACTTGGACGAGGGTGGAGCCAGAAGCTTATAATGTAAAGGAGTGATATTAAGATAAATGGTCAACAAAGACAAGGAAGAGGTGGAGGAAATGGATGAAGAGGTTATATTGAAGTGTATACTAACTACATGTGATAGAATTGTGGAAAAGGTTTGGCAATAGAATGATGACCTAATCTATTCCCATAATTGGTATGCAAAATACTTTAGGATCTTCAAGAAATATTGACTCGTCAAAATATTAGTGGCCCAAGCTTTGGAGAAAAGAAAGGAAGATAAGCATGATATCCTTCACACCCTCATGATTTTTGAGGCAAAACATGAAGCTCTTTGTCCAGTATTTTTTAGGGTTAAGATCATTGTTTCAAAATCGGTAGATGAGGGAAGAGGGAATCATGTGGAAGCCTTGACGAGCTCAATTGGGACATGTGTTAATCCAATTGAGGTTGACAATCGTCCACAATAGCTAGATAAAGCATAGAACAAGGTCAATAAAATAGAACTGGTTCTGGAAGTGGAGGAGGAAACTAAACCCTCCCGAAGTGCTCGATAATTTAGTTTGATCATACTTGTGTTTTTTTAACTTTTAATTGATATGAGTAACTATAAATTGTCATTTAATGTATTCCCTTTTTGTGTTTCATTTATAATGAAAAAACCGAAACTATAAACAAAAATATAATAATGATCCCTAGTTGAAAATAAAACTTATTTTTATATGATAAAAAGAAGTAAACTACCTTACCTAATACCTTAAACTAAGTTACTAAATACCTCATATCCTTTTCAAATGTTTGGTCCTCTAAATTTTAAAACTTGTTACATACTTAGTCACATATTTACCTTAGAACCTTTTCAAATGTTTTGTCCTTTTGATTTTAAACATGTTACTTAGTTAGTCACATCTTTTATACGAAAATCTTTTATAATATTTTGTCCTATATATTTTAATATTTTAAAACCTGTGAATTAGATTGTAACGTCTTTAATAGGAACGTTTTGTCCTTTAGATTTTAAATTTGTTACTTAGTTAGTCAAATCTTTTATACGGAGAGAAAATATTTTTTAATGTTTTGTTCTATATATTTTCAAACATGTGAGTTAGATAGTCACGTCTTTTATAGGAAGCGACGAGCCTTTTCAAATGTTTTGTCCTTTAGGTTTCAAAACTTGTGAATTAGTTAGTCACACCCGTCTTTTAGATTTTAAGACTTAAATTCTGTAAACTAGTTAATCACACCGTTTATTAAAAAGGAAACGTGTATCTGTGTATGAAATAATGAGATGATTCGACATAAGTATGAGTTGAAGAAGGAAATTACTCTCATGTTCCAGATATCCCTGGTTAAGTATTCCTTTCAATTAACAAAATTAGTTTAGCTCGCGGGGATCCTTCACCCATAATCCTGGTTAATTCCCTTTTCCCTTCATAATTTACAAGTGCACATAAGTTTTCGTCCAAGAAATCAGCTTGGAAAAAATATTACTATATTTAGCACGAAAAATAAGGAGTATGTTATTGGTTGCCTAGGCCCCCATGATTGTTGAAAGTAACTGGACAAGGGATGGGAGGCAGCTTTCAGGGTCTTCTTTACATGTTCATTCAGATTGGCTACACCATATGCTCCATCTATACATTTACGGGAGGCAGCTTTCAGGGTCGTCTTTACAAGTTCATTCAGATTGGCTACACCATATGCTCCATCTATACATTTACTGAATGACTTCAGGACATTAAAAGAAGAAAACAAAAAGATGAAACCTATGCTGCTCCCTTGCTCTTGATAAGTATGCATTAGCCAAACCAGTGATTTGCATTTATTAAGATAGGCAGTACGTAATGAACTCTCTATGCAGTACAAACACCACTTTAATAATGAAGAGTCTGTGTCATGCAAAGACGAGCTCGCTTCTTGGTTTCTTCTGGAATTTATAATGAAGCATTCGCCATCGTATGTACTGGAATTACTTTGAGCATCGTTCCAATTACGGAGTCCTGCAAACAACTGCAGTACATGACAAATCCTGTCACGATGTTGAATATTATGACACCATCAATAAATAAACAAAGAAGCTTATTGTAGGACTAAATAATGACCAAATAATGAACGACAACATTACCAGGCGCTGTAGATAAATCAAGGGAACCCACTTCAAGGCGTGTCCGAACAGCAACTGTTAGTACAGTATAGATGAGGACTTCGCCAAAATCGTATGACATACCCGAAATTTCCGGTCCCTCAATAGATAGGATGAGAGGTGATCAGGACTTCGCTAAAATAGTTAGGCGTGCCACAACGGACTGTCGTTCGCTATACAGCACAACAAGTAATCAGGACATTTCAAAAATAGTAAGGCATACCAGAAATGGACTATGGCTCCATAAATATCATGATAGATCACCAGGAATTTGTAATCGATTACAGAAATGAACTAGCACTCCATCGACATGATGATAGGTGAACAGGATGATATGCGTTCAGGACATTGCCAAAGTTAGAGATGCCCGGCCCTCAAGTCTCTGTGCTCTTAAAGCTGAACTCGTTCTTTCCTCGTTGAAAGAGATTTAGGTTAGACATGATATAGATAAACAACACAAGGTAAAAGTGATATAGATAAATAAAATAATTGATTACACTATTAAAATATATTATATTTCAAATATTCATAAATCAAAAAAAATAAATTATTACAACAACTTTTTTATAATATATAATTTAAAAAATATGCGATAAAACAAAACATTTTGAGCAAGATAGTATTGTAAATATCACATAAAGAACTATCATGTTTTATCAACTTCATATGTATAACACAAACGTGCAACAAGACGAGTGTATATTAATAGCTGAAGAAGGATTAGATACTATAAGAGACCACTCAGAAAAATATGACAGCATAGATACATGGCTATGGTTGTCTACTGTATTGAATGATTGAGAGCTAAAAATTTTAAATGCCAGTAATTCTATGTAAAAATAACAATTTAGATGTGAAGGTGAAGCGTGATGGGCTGGCAGAAGAATAGAAGGCACATGTCCCTCAATTGCAGATTCTCTGAAAGTAAGCGCATGTGCCCTCTATCTTCTGTCAACAACATAATCACCTTCTTCTGCTTTTCACCATTAGGTAATCACATACCCGCTAGATAATTACCCTGAGAAAAAAACACAGATCAGATGATTGTCAGTATATATCTTCTGTCAACAACATAATCACCTTCTTCTGCTTTTCACCATTAGGTAATCACATACCCTCTAGATAATTACCCTGAGAAAAAAACACAGATCAGATGATTGTCAGTATATGTAATATACACCAGGACCGAAGGCGCAGAGCGAAACCTAACTAATTTATAAGTGGAAACAGCACGAACCGATTGTGCAGAAATAAATCAATAGTTGCTTCTTGATCTTCTGCCGTTGTATCAGCGAGCGTCCTGTAAGCTCTATAAATCGAGGTTGAAGGCCCGGCATCTCTCTCCCTTCTTCCATCACAGCTCTCAAGATGATTTGATGGAGAATCATCTTCTTCTGTTGCTGGTAATTCATTTGTGGCTCCCGAATCCCGATATCCAACACAAGAAAACATATAGGAGCAGTGTAAGAGGCATTCACATTGTCTAGACTTCTTTTAGAATACGGTATAAAGGGCATTCGAATTGTCTATAGAGTCGAGTAAATTTGAAAAGGTTGGAATAGTGAAATCACAATTTTATTCATTTCGCTGGATTATCAAACGTCATTGTCGTTCAAGATTGCGATTTAGAGGTGCAAAATTTCCCAATTTCATTTGGAAATATTTTTCTTACTGTATTCCTACCAAAAGATAGTGGAAAAATTTACAATTCGAATACTCTTACGCTTACGCTAGCAAACGATTTCAGTGACCCTTCTCTCACACCAAACAACAAAACTCATAATATGTAGGTCAGGTAACCATGAAATTGTTAAAATAATCGAATCAGTTGTTGAAATCCAAGTTGAGAAATCTTATCTAAATACTTTTCTTATTTTCAATAAGAGATGATTAAACCAAACGACACACACTAACCTATAAGAAGGACATGGGCAATCATACTCTGTAGGCAAACGGCGAGTACTTGCCACTTGGCTGACAGTAGACGCATGTAAGACAACATATTGGCTGGGAAATGGATATTACGAGTCCACGTCCAACTGGATTGATGCCGTATGTCAGGCACAGCTTATCTTGAGGGTGTCCAACAGCCGTAATCGCAATCTTCTAACGTTGAACCAGAGTTCCAATTGGCTATAAAGAGATCGATGAACACGAGCACGAGAAGTGAACACAATATAATCTGAAATGAAAAGATATCACTCCTTTTTCGCTGCTGCCACTTTAGAGACATTATTACTGGGAAGGTTTCGTTGTCAATTGGACTTGATGGTCCTCCTCGTAGAGAGGAGGGGCGTTACACGTGGTGCTAATCTCCATGCTTCTCTTCGAGGACTTGGACTTCACATCTTTTTCACATCGAATTATAACAAATCTCCATGCTTGGCTCTTSGAGGTCTTGGAGTTAACATCTTTTTCACATCAGTGATTCCATCTAAGGGCTCCATACATCTTTTCACTTGCAGAATTTCTCACGGGCTTCCTAAGTTACCGCTCTTMGACATTTAGTSGATTGGATTTAGYTTAATTTMCAGGGWTCTTGTGCTTGCATTGTSAAATCAACATTTTGAAATATTTACAAAAAGTTATATATTAGATGTCTAAACATATTTTTATTTAAATAAATAAATACATAACTCATTAAATAATTTTGTAATATTGYTATTTTTATATTGTATATATTAAAATTGTTTTAAATAAAATTATATTAATATATTTAAGAGTAAGRGAAATAGGTTAGWTGAAAATTTAGCTAGTCATAATTTTTACTATTTAGATTTTATAAATAATTTATTAATATACTTGTAATGTCACTCCCAAGTYAAACACYAAATTGGTGTATRAGACCCCTTTGTTTGTGGGAGATAGGACCACCTCCCCCCAACCATGTATACATACCCTACACCCTTCTCAATCTGAACATGTGACCTCTTAGGAGGAAACACAAGTTCTTAACCATTACGCCCACTCATGTTGTATGGCTAAATATGTATTATTTAGATTTAAGTATGTGTAAAGATAAGATGATTTTTTTTWAATTAATTYATTTTATTATCAATATAATTAAATTTGACCTCATATGGGGTAGCATGCAATAGATGTGAAACATTGTTAGTTGAGAGGGTGGTGGCTCTCGRTGTCACTTTTCTACTACAAAGCTCATGGGCTCAAGATAGGTTGGGTTATGAAGGTGTTCRGGTAATTGAATGGGGGGAGATAGCTCSCACGATTCGATGCGAGCTCTGCATGCATGAGGTCAAATGATACTACGATRCTACATCTCATGATCATGAAAGACAATTATGTTGTTATGCTCCCCRGTTATGCTTGTATGATGACCATGTGGAAGTTAAATCATCATTCATAGTTGGTTGTGGATTTCAAAGCTTCTTGGCTTCTCTTRTGTTATGGTTTACTTTGTTATTCAGCTGGTCTATYCGTCTRTCTCTACTAAGMAATATTTTTTTKCTCATCCCCGTTTCATTATGGCTCCCCACAGAAGGAGGCCTAGACTTTACCCTACAAGCCCCTTGCATGTTKCTACGAAAACCATTTAGGTAGCATAATTCTATAATGATTTTGTCCCTCACAAGGATGAGGCCACTATGCGTGCCCTGGAAGCAAAAATTGAAATTGGTTAAAAAASTCAAGGAAGATGAGGAGGTCAAGAATCAATTGGGTGGCATTATACTTGATCTGAGTTGCACTAGAACCGAGAAATCCAAATTCTATATCCCTCTCRAACTTTATTGGCACAAAAAATTGATGGTAGCATTGGGGATGCTCCCCAAAGATGAATATTTCAGASAAATCAAGCGGTGCATGAAGACACTGGAGGAGCATGGCACYCATCTCATCTCGATGGTCTCGTGTATTGCAAAGMTCCATGGTGGCTCCTTCCAACATCATGTTATYGGTTGTCCATGGGCATAGTTTTCTTCAACTGTTGGAAATTAGGCCRATGTTATCCCACAGGCCTCTCAAGCTCCTCATTTTAATGGCTAACATGATGTTGAGMTTTTTTACTCAATATGTGTTAGTKTTTTTGTATGCCAATAAACACATATAAAAATAAGGGTTAAGATCACCYATCTACAAATCCACTAATAATTTGAAAACATGAAATAATATATCACSAAATAATTTTTTTATATATAATTGTTCATATATATATAATTGTAAATAAKATTTRTATTAAGTATTAAAAKAATTTACATATTTTTTTGCTATCAAAAGATATTGAGAGAGTCCTCTAAAACTAGAAGTTACAAATACTGAAAACATGTAYGTATGGGAAACCACTCYAKAATAGAGAATAAATAGTTTGAGAACTATAAGTCTAGATAACCAGTAGTTCAAATTAACAACTAGTAGAATTGTGAATTGTAATAGTTTAAGCAACTTTTCAAGCTTGATTTCCTTTGATTAGATGAGAATTTCTATAGCTCACACTCATAAAATAATATTTCATGTTTTAGTTAAAAATTTGTTAAGTACATGATTTGTAGTTGATAGGATCTAGGATCCCATCCTTTGCAATGGTTTATGGGAATAGCTAATGATCCACTTCTAATCGACTGTCTTATATTAAAGGGTTTGGAAATATTATGGTTGACTATCATTTCTAACATATTTTTTTATACAACAAAATTGTTAAATTGTATTCATAATCATGAGTTACATTAATATGTATTTTTAACACTTTACATCACCCTTATAAAAAATACTACGGAAGAAAGTTCTATTAAAAAACATTATATCTTTGAAAAAATAAAATATAATACTGTTCCAATAGATTCAAACACATTTATTTATACAACAAAATTGTTAAATTGTATTGATGATCATGAGTTACATTAATATCTAGTTTTAACACTTTACATAGCTTTTATAAAAAAATTCCATGGAAGAACATTCTATTAAAATTTGTCAGTATGAACATTTTCTAATATTTCATCATCAGTGTTGATAGATTCTCCTGCATATTTCAATTTAAAGTTTATATTAAAAAACATAACCCGAACATAAATTCACTAAGTTATATATACTTGAGTGTTCATCTTGTATTAATCTAAATTTTTGTACACATACCTATAGGTGATTCATCTTTTGATTCAATTCTAGTTTCAACGTCTTCTTCGACATTATGAGACAAATTTATTTATATTTTTTGAGAAACATCAAATTGTAATTACAATCAATTATATTATTTACAATATTTTTAATTTGAATTCTATACTTTGAATTTTGTACTTCCTGAATACAGTCCCAATGTGTTTCATGTGCTCGATCATCATATGTGCATGCATACCTGGTTGAACTTCTTCTCGTTGAAAATATCTATTGACATTATCCTCATTTCTTTCTTCAATATTTGGGCATTCTTGTTTCTTTCTCCGATAAAGCTCTTTCATTTGTTCGATTTGGCGAGTATCATCTGGAGTGCGATCGTATTTTCTCTTGCGCAAACTTTTGTTTCCCATGACTTTTATAGTTATCTATAAAAGATATGTTCAACAAAGACTTCACCTTGAAAAAATGCTAACATTTATCTTTCAACATATAAATTGTTATTCCAATAAAAACTTGAACAAACATCATTTACCTTATTCAACAAAAACCAAAAAGATGATTCGAAACTTTGTTTAAGTGCTCTATAAAACCACCATGTATCGATATCGATCCTTCGATTAAGCCTATGGAACATAGAGAAGAAATAAATAAAGAAAAGAATACAACTACAATTAGTAATAGAAATACTTTGAAATCCCTATCCTCGAGCTTATATTTGGCTATCCATCTGATGAATTGTGTTAAATGTGTTCGGCTGAAAGCCTATTTATACAATTTGGCGTGAAATAAAACGATACGATGTGTTGTTTCATTTTTTCCGATGGATAGAATTCATTCGACCATCTTTCAATCGAAATAATTTTGTTTTGGCCGAAAGAATGGTTTTTCGGCCGAAAAACATGGAAACCGTTCAGTTTTGACGGTTTCCATTAGAATTTAGTCTTTCGGCCGAATTATTATTTGTTCAGCCGAAAAAAATAAATTGGGACTGAAAACTAAAACCAGATAATTTCCCCAAGCTTAACTGGACTTCGGAGGTTGCAGACTCCTGCAAATACTGAGAATTTGGTTTCGAAAATGACACCAACATTTCCAAAATTGAATGTACTTTCAATTCGTATAATTTTTTTTCATTTTTTTTATTTTTATCTAATTTTATTTAATTTAAAAAAAAAATCACCACATAATATTTTCAGTAGACATTATGATTCGGTGAAATGAAATATCAGTATCTCTAAAAATATACAATGAAAAATTTGGAAAAAAATATATTCATAATCCTTAAACTCTTCTTTTCAAAAGGGTATATTTAAATTTTAGTTTTAAGTAAAAATTAAGATAGATACAACGTGTAGAAAAACATGTGTTTAAAATTTGCAACGTTTTCAACTTGGTCAACTTAAAAAATTCTAGAAATTATAATATTCATCTGTTAGATTAAAAATTATAGTCATAATAAAATAGAGTCTCTTTTGTTGCAGTATATTTCATTTCTTAAAAACATAAGTTTAATAATAGATACATTGTTGTAGAAATAAGTAACTCGTTATCATTCATTTCATGTTTAAGGAACATATTGTTAAACATTTGTCAAATTGACATATCAAATCGTGATAAAAAAAAATTGAAAAATAGTCATTGGAAAACTAACACAATTCTTCACAAGTTTTTTTTTTACTGTAAAGTGAAATTCTAAATAAAAATAAATACTTTTGTATGTCGGAAGTGAATAACTTGTGAAAATACAGTTTTTTTTCTCATAAAACAAGCAAAAGTGTAACCCATCTAAAGACTCTTATAGGGATTTATAATTAATAATTTACTCATTAATTAATTAATTTAAATCCAACAATGTCAAAATAACGTTTTGTTTTCTAGGCCACCTAGATCTCTTGACTCAAGTTTCCTTTTAATTCATGTGGCGTGCTCTTCAAGACTCATTCTCATGCATTCAAGGGTGCCACTCGCCTTTTGATTAGATTTGGTAGTTTTCCAACCCATGTTGTCAACACTCCATTTGAGAGACCTTCTGAGAGACTAAGGGCTTCTAAGGAATAAGGACACCGCCTTATTGCACACCCCTTATAATCTTCATGAGTGATTGTCTCAGTATTCCCTCACAACATCATGGATGTATCGAACTAGGTAATCGTTAACCTACAATTCGAGCTATGACAAAAGTGATAGTAGGCTCTGACAAAGACTCCACCACACCTCTCCCTCAATATCTAGTGTATGTGCATGGCCCCTCTACTCCTTATGTGAGTTAGATTAGCAAGCAATCGTGAGGTTGCATCAATCAACAAAACACTGTCAATGATCCATATATAAAATCCTATTGTAAACGATTATGTGTCATATATGCATAATGAAATACTCAAACTAATACAATCCACTCCATGACTCAATCAGAGTCCCAGGAGGTCCATTGATGCCCTCAACATCCATAATCCATCAAGTGTCCTGCACACTTAGGTAAACTCGTCACTAACATCTGTCAACATGCATATATGAAATAACATAAATAATAACCCATCAACATCATCATAAGAATCCATAAGAGAAACAGATAACCGTATACTATAACTGGATCACTTGCACTCAAGTGTCCTCAAAGAATAAGTCAATAAAATGTGCTCGCAAGAGAAGAATGTTACATTAAATTTTGTAGACTTGAAAGCACAATTTTTTCCATTATTATTCTTTCTCTCAAAGTAGAATATGAAACTAAGAAAATTATGCGAATTTCATTAAATTTCTTATGTTAGATCTAGCATTTAAACTTTAGCACTATTGAACTTATTACACTTATATTATCATTTATTATGAATCTCTAGTGTTCTTTTTTTTGAGTTATTTATTTATTTATTTCATAAATCATTTAAAATTTGAAACCTTCTTTGTCAATTAGACAATAAAACTCCCAATATCTAGATAATTCTATTTATTACTTTATTGCTTGAAAAATAATTCAATACTTATATAGTTTCACTAACAATATGAAAATATTAAAGTTCTTTAACCATTAAACTTGGAACAACACATATGAGGTGATGACGATGCGGCCACAAACAAACACGAGTCACACCTAGCCACCAATTCAAAATGTAGTAATGATGCTTCATCGTCTATATGGGGGATGTCTAATATGATTTTTGTGGGTGACATAGGTGTGTGTGGAGTAGGGAAGATCACCCCTCACCATGACTCATGAAATAATGACACATTTGAATCTAGCATATGCAAGGCATAGTGGAATGAAACATGGTTTAATGATATGCAGTTATGTAATGATGGAGGGTCAGAGAAGAAGAAGAAGGATCATGCCATGATAAGGGGAGACTTGGATGTTTTGGAAATGATGAGTACTCTAAGTGCTCTTTAGTTATTTCTTTACGAGGTAGGCTATAATGCTTTCAGTGCATTGAAGTTTATATGGAAAAGAGGATGGAGGCACTCTAAAGGTTGACCTTTCTTCGTCAGGGGGATTTCGACCCTTCATGCTTTTGGAGAGTTTTTCTAGTGTGGTTGGGCCTTTAGGTATTTTCTTTGGTTTCAGTTCAATTTTCTACATAGAAGAGCATGCCTAGGAAGGGAGGTTGTTGTGGTGGTTCTCCATTCCTTTTAGTACCCAAGTGGGGCTCAACATCTGCTCCTATATTGGTTGGGATAGTGATATTCAATGATCACTGTGTTGGTGTTTGCAAGGGGGGACTACCATGAGGAATAAGGGAAAGTGGGGGGGAGGTTAAAATCTTCTTCCTCTTGGGATCTTGCAAATTGCACCAGGGTGGAGAAAGAAGCTTATAATTCAAAGCAATGATATTAAGATAAATGGTCAACGAAGACAAGGAAGAGGTGGAGGAAATCGTGGAAGAGTTTATAGTGAAGTGTAGACTAACTACAAATGATAGAATTGTGGAAAAGGTTTGTCAATGGAATGAGGACCCAATCTATTCCCATAATTGGTATGCAAAATACTTTAGGATTGTCAAGATATATTGATTGGTGAAAATATTGGTGGCCCAAGCTTTGGAGAAAAGAAAGGAATATAAGCATTATATCCTTCACACACTCATGATTTTTGAGTAAAAACATGAAGCTCTTTGTTGAGTAGCTTTCAGGGTTAAGATCATTGTTTCAAAACCGGTAGATGAGGGAAAAGGGAATCAGATGGAGGGCAATACAAGCTCAGTTGAGACATGTGCTAATCGAATTGAGGTTGAGCATAGGACAAGGAAAATAAAATAGAGTTGGTTCTAGAGGTGGAGGAGAAGACTAAACCCTTCCCAATTGCTTGATAGTTAGTTTGATCATGCTTGTGTTATTTTAACTTTTAGTTGATATGAGTAACTATAAATTGTCATTTCAAGTTTTCCTTTTTTGGGTTCTGGAAAAACCCAACTATAAACAAAAATATGATGATAATCCCTAGTTGAGGATAAAACTTGTTTTTTTAATATGATAAAAATAAGTAAACTACCTTATCAAATACCTTAAAGCCTTAAGCTAAGTTACTAAATACCTCAAATATGATGATAATCCCTAGTTGAGGATAAAACTTGTTTTTTTAATATGATAAAAATAAGTAAACTACCTTATCAAATACCTTAAAGCCTTAAGCTAAGTTACTAAATACCTCATAGCCTTTTCAAATGTTTTGTCCTTTAAATTTTAAAACTTGTTACTTAGTCACATCTTTACGTTAGAGCCTTTTCAAATGTTTTGTCCTTTAGATTTTAAACTTGTTACTTACTTAGACACATCTTTTGTACGAAGAGAAAATCTTTTATAATGTTTTGTCCTATATTTTAATATTTTAAAACCTGTGAATTAGACTGTCACGTCTTTTATAGGAATGTTTTCTCCTTTAGATTTTACACTTGTTACTTAGTTAGTCACATCTTTTATACGAAGAGAAAATCATTTATAATGTTTTGTTCTATATATTTTAAAACCTGTGAATTAGATAGTCACGTCTTTTATAGGAAGGGACGAGCCTTTTCAAATGTTTTGTCCTTTAGGTTTCAAAACTTGTGAATTAGTTAGTCACACCCGTCTTTTAGATTTTAAGGCTTAAATTCTGTAAATTAATTAATCACATCTTTTATAAAAATGTATAAACAAGGAAACTTGTATCTGTGTATGAAATAATGAAGTTAATCATTACTTTTTAAATGAGATGATTGCACATTAAGTGTGAGTTAATTGTGCCACATATATATGTAATTGTGCTTACCAGGAAGAAGGAAATTGCTCTGATGTTCCAGATGTCCCTGGTTAAGTATTCCTTTCAATTAACAAATTTAGTTTAGCTCGCAGCGATCCTTCACCCATAATACTGGTTGATTCCCTTCATAATTTACAAGTCCACACAACTTTTCGTGCAAGAAATCAGCTTGGAAAATATATTACTATATTTAGCACTCGTAAAAATGAGTATGTTCTTGGTTGCCTAGGCCCCCATGATTGTTGAAAGTAAAAAAAAAGTTGCTGGACAAGGGACGGGAGGCAGCTTTCAGGGGCTTCTTTACAAGTTCATTCAGATTGGCTACACCATCAGCTTACCGTCTTGGAGAAACATACATTCACATAGCCTTCGAGAAATATGCATTCACATAGCCTTCAAGACATAAAAATGCTCCATCTATACATTTACTGAATGACTTCAGGACATTAAAAGAAGAAAACAAAAAGATGAAACCTATGCTGCTCCGTTGCCGTTGTTGGGTATGCATTAGCCAAACAGGCATTGATTAAGATAGGCAGTGCGTAATGAACTGTCTATGCAGTACAAACACCACTTTAATAATGAAGAGTCGTGCAAAGACGAGCTCGCTTCTTGGTTTCTTCTGGAATTTATAGTGAAGCATACGCCATCGTATGTACATGAAAAATCCTGTCAAGATGTTGAATATTATAACACCGTCAATAAATAAACAAAGAAGCTTATTGTAGGACTAAATAATGACCAAATAATGAACGACAGCATTACCAGGCACTGTAGATAAATCAAGGGAACCCACTCCGACATTGTCGCCGATGGTACGGTGAGGAGAGATTAGCGTCGACATACAGGGTGTCCGAACTGCAACTGTTAGTACAGTACAGATGAGGACTTTGCCAAAATAGTATGACATTTACGGTCCCTCAATAGATAGGATGAGAGGTGATCAGGACTTCGCTAAAATAGTTAGTCGTGCCACAATGCACTGTCGTTCCCTTTATAGCACGACAAGTAAACGGGACATTGCAAAAATAGTAAGGCATACGAGAAATGAACTTTGGTTCCTTAAATATCATGATAGATCACCAGGACTTTGTAATCCATTACAAAAATGAATTAGCACTCCATCGACAGGATGATAGGTGTTGAGGACATTTTCGAAGTTAGAGATGTCGGGCCCTCGAGTGTCTGTGCTATTACAGCTGAACTTGTTCTTTTCTCTTTTTGGATTAATAGTTGAAAGAGATTTAGGTTAGACATGATATAGATAAACAACACAAGGTAGAAGCGATATAGATAATTAAAATAATTTATTACACTAGTATGATATATTATATTTCAAATATTCATAATTGTAAAAAAAAAA
>JZKD02S1965279.1:38937-50368 GCA_000966675.3 Picea glauca | reverse complement strand
GTGCCATATTTATTCTTCATTTCTTCTGCCAATGATTTTTCCTTGGACTTATCGTCCAGTATCAGCACGGGATCCATACCCCGGATGGGTAGTCCTGTAATTTGCGTAATAAGTTCAATAGTTATGGGGACGAGTTTGTACAGCCATACATCCCCTCCATGCGTAACTGCTAACAGTTGTTTGATGCATGCCATCGCATATTGGCCTCTGCCAAAGTGTGGTATCTTCAACAATCTTAGGATTCCGGTTCTGTCCAGTCCGGCTACCCACTTGCGTGGCTTAGTGATAGTTCCTCCGAAAGGGTTCACGACTATTGTCTTCGAAAATAATTGTGGTGCAAGCTCTAAATATTTTATTTCATCCACTATGTCATGGTCAGAAAACTTGAGCTTCCCGACGTGACCCAATAGCCGCGAGTCCACCTGTATGCCTTTTAGTGTGCGAGGTAGCACAATCTCTGCAGTTGGTCTCTTTCGAGGCAAGCTCAGTATCTGAATCTTGTCTTCTGGCTGTGTTGGCTGGTTCGAAGTTCCAACAGCTTCAGGTTGCTCCTTCTCCATCCATTCTTCCCAATTTTTACCCATTTATCCAATCGACTCATCCAAAAAAGAAAAGTCTGGGATGGGTATTTGTGGAACCTCTAGTTGGGGCTCTACTTCTGGGTTCTGTGTGCTTCCGTTTATTTCCATGGATGCTTTGGCATTTTCTGGCTGTCCTTCCTGATGAGTTCCTACTACTTGATTCTGAAGCTCCTGTGCTGCTGTCGACATATCCTCTTTCATGGTTTCTATTTGGGGTTGCAGGATCTCTTCCTAGATCGGTGTTGATTCGACTGGAATATCCTTCGGTGATGGGATTTCGTCAATATCAATGATCTCCAGTGGTTGCTGCTCGTTTTCTTCCCGTGTTCCTTGCGACTTAGTTTGAACCCTAGTTGATCTCACTGTTTGGCCTGGTTCTATGAGTTTTGGTGGTGCCATACTGGTGTTTGTCGAATGTTGGTTTGGTTCAAATAGCTTAGATAAGCTCTGCGATCTCGCTCTGTGCATTTGGGCTGTTATTTCTCTTTCTTCGTTCTTCTTTTGTGAATAGACTAATTGTTTCTGTGCTCGTGCATTGTATGGGTGTGCCGTGAAGTTTGTTGAGGATGCTTCCTACATTGTGTGATTAATGCACCATAAGTGTGGGTTCACTGCATCCGCGGTGGTTTAGTACCTACCCTTATGGATACTTTTCCATCACCAGTTGGCGCATTTAGTGTGACATCCCATCCGTCCTTTTCTTGATTTAACTCCGCCTCATGCTGTCTTGTCAGTGTGCTTTTGCTAACTTTTCTTTTACTGCTTGTTTCCCTTTCTGATATGGCTGTTGTCTTTTCCCTCACTAGTTTCGTGTTTCGTATGCGGCTTGTTCGTCATTCCTCTCGCTTTTTTTAGGCTTTTTTTTTTTTTTTTTTTACTGTGCAGTGGGTAGTCGACTATCTTTGTGTAGCTTCAGTCGGCTCCTGTTGATCGTTCCTCTGAGGTCTGCGTTTGTTAGATATTTCAATTGTACAACTCCTCTGTCTGTGACAACTTTTACCTCGTATGGTCCTAGCCAATGCATCCTCAGCTTCCTAGGGTGCTGCAACGCTTTACTATCATAGAGAAATACTAGATCTCCTTCCTTGAACATCTTTATCTTGATGTGGTGGTCGTGCCATGCTTTATCTCTTGCTTTCTGTACTTGTTGATGGAATCCTGCCAAGATTCGGTCTTCCACCATTGACAGTAATTGATCCAGTCGTTCGTGGACTACGCCTCATTCTGTCATCTGTGTGATAGCTGCTACATGTAGACTATGTATTATAAATTCTAACAGTACTACCTCTTCTTGACTGTAGACCAGTTTGAATGGTGTGTGACCTGTCAACTTTTTTCATGTGGTTCTATACGCCCATAGTACTGTTGGTACCTTGAGATCCTAATCATCCCTGTTTATGTTACATATCTTTGTCAGGGTGTTCTCTATAATTTTGTTGAAGGCTTCTACCGTGCCATTAGCGTGTGGGTGATACGGTGTGCTTTTTTGGTGATGAAATTCGAATTATTTAAGCATCACTCAGATGGTGCTATTGATGAAGTGCGTTCCTTGGTTGCTCATTATAAATCTTGGGCACCCCAATCTAGTAATTACCTGTTCGAAAAGAAAGTGGGCAGTTGTCTCTGCGCTGTAATCTTTTACTGGTGCAGCTTTCACCCATCTCGTTAAGTATTCCGTCGTGGTGATAATGTATCTCACCCATGTTCTCTTAGCGGGTGGGTTAATGGGTCCCACAAACTCTATTGCCCATTTTTCAAATGCCTGAAGTGTCACTTGTGGTTGTAGTGGCATCTCATCCCTTCTGTTGGGTTTGCCGACCCATTGACAAACATCACATTCCTGGAAATATTCTTTTGAGTCTTGATGGATTGTTGACCACCACAATGCTGTGCATAGTACCTTCTGCATGGTAGCTTTTCCTGCATAATTCCCTCCTACTATTCCTTCGTGGGATTCTGCTAAAATTCTTAGGCGTTCATGGTCTAGTACGTATCATCGTAAGATGCTATTTGCGCCCATTTTGTATAGATTCCCTGCGGTCGGTTGATAGTCGACTGTGCGGATTACCAGGTTCTTTTTCTGCGCAGTGGTATATCCCTGCGGTGCAGTACCTGTGCTCAAGTACTGGATGATATCTGTGAAGTAATCGTCAACGATTTGTACTAAGAAGAGTTGTGCATCTGAAAAGTTGTCTTCCAAATTCGTTGGTTCCTCTCCATTGGTGACCCTTGATAAGTGGTCAGGCCCTGCATTTAGTTTCCCTGGTTTGACTATTACCTTAAAGTAAAATTATTGAAATATAAGTAACCATCGACAGATTCTCCCCCCCAACAATGGCTTGTTAACTAGGTATTTCAGGGCTGAGTGATCTGTAAACATCTTAAAGTGTTTTCCCAATAGGTAGTGTCTGTATTTATGTAGTGCATAAACCATAGCTAAGCCTTCTATTTCCATTGTATTATAATTCTATTATGAGTCTGATAATTTCCTGCTTGTGAACTCAATCGGGTGATCCAAGTCTCCTGCTCCCGGTTGCGCTAGAATAGCTCCAAGCCTTATTGCTGATGCATCTACATGTACATGGAATGTCTTCTCCCAGTCTGGAAATACCAATATTGGTGTGGTGAAATTCTTTTCCTTTAGGGTATCCAAACCATGTTGGCACTTGTTGTTCCATTGATACTTGGTATCCTTTCTTAATAGTTTTTCCATAGGCGTTGTATTCTACGCATAGACTTTGATGAATTTCCTGTAGTATCATGTATGTCCTAATGTTTCTCTTAGTTGGCAGACTGTTTTTGGTGCTGGTAGGTTAACAATGACTGCAATTTTGGTTGGATCCATTAATAAACCCTGTTTGCATACTATGTGTTCCAATAGTATCCCAAATGGTGTTCCAAATATGCATTTCTTGATATTTAGTGATACCTGGCACTGTCTACATCGTTCTAACATCAGGCGTAAGACTTCCACATGGTTTTTTAACAGGTTATAAACCATCCAATCATCTAGGTAGACTTCGAGAAATTGGTGGATGAATTCCTTAAATGACGCGATGACCACTCTGGAGAATATTGTAGGTGAATTCTTCAATCCGAACGACATGACTGTGTACTGATAAGATCCCCATTCTGTTGCAAATGTGGTCTTGTGTCTATCCTATTGTGCTATATTAATCTGATGATATCTTGAGAATCCATCGGTGAAGGAATAGGCTTCGTGTACTCCTACGTTCTTGAGTACTTCATCCGTGAATGGTGTGGGGAATGGGTCGTGTAAGCAGGCATCGTTCAACTTCCTCAGGTCGACACATATCCTGATCCCTCTTCCCTATTTCTTGTCCCATACTAACATCGGGCTTATCCATTCCAATTCTTCAACTGATTCGATGATGCCAGCCTCGAGCATCCTTTCGATCTCGTCTTTGACTTTCTGTTTGTAGATGGGGTTCAGTCTATATGGTTGTTGTTTAATGGGTCTCACATCAGGTCTGAGTGGTATATTCATTTCTCCTAATTCTCTGACTATTCCTTTCATATATGTAAAGGTTGTGGGAAAAAGGTCGATGTATTCGTGCAACAATTCTGTGATGCTTTCTAGTGTCTGTTTGTCCCAATAATCTCCAATGCTGGCCATTTTGGGCTGCTCGGTGGTCCCTATGTTAACCATCTTGATCTTGATTTGCGTAGATATGATCTCTGATTCTAAGGGTGGTCCTTCCACCTCTCTCTCACCTTCGACTTTGTCGATATGAATATCACACAGATCATCTTCATCTGGTGTTTCTTCTTGTACCTGGTAGCATGACATCAGTTCCTTGGCTGTCTGCTTATTCCACGGCTGTACCTCTGTGATGACTTCCACTTTTGGTTCTGTAATGAATATGAAATATCTGATCCATTTAAGGGATGTGTCTATGTTGGGGTTCTCATGCTCGAATGAGAAAGTGACTGTAAGGTTTTGTTTGAGTGTCGCCCATGTCTTGGTTCCTTTTCGCATCTCCTAGTCTATATACCAATTTGCTGGTATGCCTTCGAAAGTGTGACTTAAGTGGCGAGGCCATTCTTCTGGTGGCATCATTTTCCATAGTGTTTTACACACCTCCAAGTGTTCTGCTGACCTTCCTAGTCCATCATATTTTTGTCGGTCGTTCCATATTTGTTCTGTGTCGAACCTTATGCGCAGTAATCATTTGCACTGGTACCAATCTGTGATAGTATCTTTGTGCGTACCCCACCATCTTGCGGGTGTAGCCTTTAGTGCTAAATCTAGTGCTAATAGTCTCTGGTTCTCTAAGACTTCGTCTTTGTATTATGTCAAGAAAGTTTCCAAATCATTTAGTCCATGAACACTGGGTGGTTCTCTGATTTTTGCGCCAAGCCATCTTACTGCACGATCTATTCTTGCACACCTTCTTATGGATACTTCGTGTAGTCTTTGCTACCAATTTTCTAACCCAGTGTCTGAGTTTGTTGTGCATGAGGTAATTCTCTTCCAATTGAGTATCCTGTATGTAGTTGGGTTTATATAGTCTACATTGCACATAGTTGTTCTGTACAATTGGTTGATTTCATATAGATCTAGGCAAGTAGGTTCTACGAACCTCTTGCCTTCTGATGGGTCGAGTGGGGCTATAACCCTGTAGTCTCCTGACTCAAATGTCATTTTTCTGGTTTTCAAGTTAATTATAGCCTGGTTGTCGAACGCCCAATCCAAACCAAGTAGCGCTGGGTAAGGTGTTGTACCATCTACTATTTCGATGACTTCAAAGTCTGCCTTGGTGCACACCCCATCCAGATCTACGGTTACTCCTTTCAGTCTACCTATTGGTAGGACTCTATGTTTATTTTCTAGCTTTAATTGAACAGTTGAGTATCCCAGTTTAGGTTCTCCCATGCATTGCCATGTGGTTTTTGGTAGTACATTCACTTCGGATCCTAGATCTAGTATAATATCTCCCATGTTGAAATCCCCAATATTAACATTGATTCTAAATTCTCTACTTGTTGTTCTTCTTGTGTGTAGGTGGTTGACAATTTTTAGTTTTGGCTTATGTTCCATCTCGCTGCTACATTTCTCTAGGATGTTTTTCAATACTTTGATAGGTAAAGGATCACTTAACATTTTGATGCATGATTGCAAAAAGTCTTTGATAGTACTTACTTGTTCCTTAGGTTGTGTTCCGTTGGTATGGTCCAGTGATGGCGTCATGTCATATTCCGAAGCTTCCTTGTTCTGCTGCATAGTCATCGCTATGTCCTCCTTCTAGAATTCTTGTTGGGATTCTGTAAAGATCTCCTTTTCGTTTTGCACATCAAACTGCTTCTTGGGGTCGGGGTTCTTCTTTACCCATTGGTTCCGTGCTAGGTCCTGTCGAGTTGCATCATTTCTTGTTTTCGTTCCTCCTCGAGTGACTATGTTAATGTTCCATCTGTCATCCCTTGCTTTGGCTTAAATCCATTGAAAATTCTGGTTATTTTGGTTCCTTTTTTCCTGGATCTTTACGAGTAGTGTCAGACATTCCTCTGTATCGTGGTCCGAAGCGCGACAATACATACAGGTCACTGGTGGCAGAGGGAATTCCCATGCATAATGTCCTGGTTGTTGGCAATTGTGACATGTGACTGGTCCTCTTCCACGTTCAAAACCTCCTCTAGCTCGTCCTACTCCTCTATAGGCTACGCGATCACCTCGTGGCGCATTATATTGTGGTCCCTGATTATACTGCGTTGTATTGTACTGGGGTTGTGCTGGGTTGTATTGCGGCTGCGCGTTATTATAAGGTTACTGCGTAGTATTATACTGCTACTACACAGTGTTGTATGGTGCTGGGGCTTGAGTGAACTGTGGTGCTGCCTGCCCAGTCATCATTTCTGCCTGTACCCTGTATGCATCTGAGGTTATTTCTCGCATCAGCTCCATAGTTTGGCAGTCTTTGTCGTCGTGGACTACTGAATTGCAAAATGTGCAATATGAGTTCATTGGGGTTGTTTGGTATTTCTACATCAGCGTGCAATGGTAGGGGTCGTGACCTATTTTCTTTCAGATTTCGCACCATAATCCCCCCTGTGGCAGCATGTTTGGCATGCTTGTTTCCATATACTGCGCAAATGTCAGACATTCATTTTTGTGGTGTCCTTCTGTCCTGCACGGGGTACACGAAACAAATTCTTGTTTTCCCTTTTTATTATTTTGGTTCAGCTAAAATGTTAAGTTCTTCAGATCCTCTTTCAGTTCTTCGATAGTCAGGTCTGTATGTTGGTACTGATTCTCTTCCAATTGCAAGGCTGCCTGCAGAACCTCTGCTTGTGTTTGAAACTTCTGTTGTCGTAGTGGATATTTTAAGTGTGGGAGTAGTGAGTTGCCAAACAGGTGTCGATGTTGCATCTCGATCATAAGGTATTTTAACTTCCCTTTTAATCTCTTGAATCTCTGATCAATCTCCCATACCGACTCTCCTGGTTCCTGTCTTATCTCAATCATCTCGTTCATATACTGATCCTCTGAGCTTGACTTCTTGAACTCATTAATTCATAGTTTCTTAATGTCGTCCAATGTCCTTGTCATCCTGGGAGCACTGTTTGTGTCTAGACTCATGTACCAGTCTAGTGCGTGGTCTCTTAGCATGATTGCTAGCTGCGTGAGTTTGGTTTTTTCGTCAGTGATATACTTTTCTTCCCAAATATTTGCACAAATGAATAGATGCTTCTCAGGGTCTTCTGCTGCTTCTCCTCAAAACTCTAGTAATCTGATAGTAGGGTCGTGTCTTACCATTATGAGTACTGAGCTGATGCCTCCTCCACGCGGTGTGAATATTTGACTAAGATTACCTGAACTGGCTCCTCCAGTTGTCACTCCTTGTGTAGATGTGCTTCTTACAGTCGGACTTCCTTCGAACTTTGGTTGCCTAAACAGTGGTGTTCTCTGTGGTGTATTGGTTGCACATGGGTTTGTGGGTTCCACACTGACATTAATATGAAAGGGGTGGATGGATTCTCCTCTCGTTCTTGGGTCTCTTGTTTTCCTCTCATAGGTGGCGCGCAGGATTTCCTCATTCTGCTCCATAGCCCGAAGATCCTCTACCTCTTCCTCATTGCTTTCCAAGCCCTCCCTTTCGGCTATGGCTCTCTTCTTGGTGTTTATCTTATATTGGTAGGGTGCTCCACTATGCGTCATTCCTGATGATGCCAAGATCCACTTGAGATGGTCGTCATCCATCGAGATCAGGTCCAAGGGTTCCTCCACCTTCTTCTTTTTATTCTTCTCTCCTTCCATACCTCCTCTTTTTGTCAGTTCTTCCCCCCTTCCCCCATGTGTGCAGGGAAGTCTAACTGTATGATTCCATTGTCATTACACCTTTGTTATATAGCAATATCTTGATAGAAGTATACAGGGATCAAATGTACCTTCCTCTGGGTCCTCGTAGAAATTCTTGCTCGGCTGCGCTGTATGAATTTGTTGTGTCTACCACAAACTCTATGATTAATCCTACCACAATACTTTCAAGCCAAAAGTCTATTGTGCAGGTGAATTTGTTGTTCACCTGCTGAATCTGTACTAGAGTCCAATCTAGCTGTCGAATCTGGTTCGTCGGGTGATTATCCGTTAACCTTAAGATCCATTCCTGTAGTAGATGCAGAAAATCACAGAAAAATATTTTGTGTAAATCCATAAACATGTATTTATCCAGGTATCTGTGTGGTGTGATTCTAGGGTTTCTATTGTCTTTGTGTGCGAATTCTAGCTCTTTAGTTTTCAACCAACCCTCGATTTCTTCTCTCGTGGGGTTCCAAGGTCTCCACATTCCCTTATAAAGGCTCATTGCTTCTTCGATGGTTCTTTTCCACTCTATCTCATCTACTTAGTCCTATCTTGTTCCTCTTAATACAACAACAGAACCATTTTTTGGTTTTATCGACCCCCCTTCTCGGATTATTAGAGTTATTGACCCAGGGTTCATGTCATTCAGGATTCCAACAAAGCCTCTAACTATCGGCTCTCTTGGTAAACCAGAAGGCAACGCAGCGTCTGGAAGGTACTGCGCAGTCTCACCCGAGATAGCTAAGGATGGTTGACTGTAAGACTCAGGTGTTTACAGCCTAGGACAGAGTAGGAGATAAAGGGTTTCTTGATTAAGGCCATGTTCTGCGAATTGTTACTGTAATCTACTTGTTCCCAGGAATCGCATGCATATAACTCAAAATATAAACAGATTTAATAATGCATTTGGTTATTCATCAATCATAGTCATCTATTGCTTGAAAGAAGTTAAAGCTATGCAAACATTCAACGTTTACACAAATGTTACTGTGGTTCACCCCTCCTAGGCTACGTCCACAAAGATTTGGCTCTTGGCTCTTGTATTATAGTAGTTCTTGATCTCCCTGCGCTGTGTGCTTACAGTTCTCCACAAAAGTGGGTAAGATCTATGTGCGGTGAACTAGATCACACCAGACTCTGTGGACTACAGTCTAATCCTCAGATCTACCTTCCCTCATATCTTTCTTGCTCAACAACTTACAAAACTTGGTTCATACAATTCAAACCCCTCACGTATCGCCAACAAAAATACTCGAAAAAATCACTCAATAACAATTGCAATCTTCATAAGAACTAACATAAACTCAACAATGACAACTACAACAACTACTACCCAAAAACACACACACAAACACAACCACAACCACTCTCCTATATGATACTTTCGTATCTATATTTATACATTTCGGGATGTTCAGCCACTTACAAAATATTACCAAAACCCTAACCCTTCTTATGCTAGGTTTTTCTCCCATGCACGTGCTATTCTTCCTCCAATTTTCGCTTCCCTCTATGCACTCTTTCTTGCATTCGCGCGTGCTAATATTTTGCCAGTTGTCACTTCAATTTCCCACATGCTTTCTTTCCCATGATTATCCTTCTTTCCACTTCGGCCTGGTGCCAACAACTGTGCATTCCTTCAAGGATTCATACTCCTGAGATATGCTGTCTATACTTCCAGCTGGTCACACAGGGATTTAATCCTTCTGGAAGTTAGCTGCTTCATCGTTGCATTATTTAGAGAAACACTATCCTCCAAAGTACTATGTCTTTAGCCAATGCTGTCATGAAGGCCTATATCATGGTATGCAACTTAACTAGTTGTAACAGGTGTTGATCTATGAGGTCTGTGGAGATAGTGGTGGTGACTTCAACTACTACCCTTCTTTGACTCGTGCTGTTGTGTACTTTGTTTACCAGTTCTTTTGACACTAGGTTCTTCCCAAGTTCATCTAACTTTGAAAATAAATGATTTTTTATCAGTTATTTTGTCTCTTTATGAATCCTTGAGCATACAACCATAGACCTGATGATGTCTTTGTCATCTTTCTCTCCTATCTATTGGAAATGATCTAGCACATACAAATTTGTCTTCCTTTCCATTTTTGAAGATCAATATAAATCAGGTGTTGCATCTGGATTTTTTTCTATCCATTTGGATATGTTGGTTATGCCTTCAAAAATGATGCCATACTGAGTTAGCTTCTCATGTATCTTGTTATTTTGATCGATGATTATTACAGCTGGAAGAGGTGCAAGTGAGCATACATATTGATGATGGCTCCTTCTAAATCGTTCCTGACTTTTTCGGCACTGATTTTGAAGCTTTGAAGTCTTCTTTCATCAATCTTGGAAGTCTTTCTTCCAACTCTTTGATCCTTGCCTCTTTCTCTTTGTTTTGCTGGCACAATATTCGTATGTTGTCTACATTAGCATTCATAAATGTGGAGCTAGCCGTAGCTATTTCTACTAGATCTTCTCTGAAATCTCATGTCACAAGAACATGAGTGACTACCGAGATTGGTGCTCCTTCTATTACCGATACCTTATTCACCTTCTCCCGCACAATCTTACCTTTTTGATATCACAGGTGAAGCTTGTTAGGTTCAATACTTCTCTTGGAAGAAATGGCTCCCAGATCCCAAGTCCTATGTCGTGGCTTGATAGATCTGTTTCTATAGTAGTGGTAGACATTTATGGAATGTTTGTTTCCATGGGATGTGTGTTCCCTCCCTTGTCTTCTGCTCTCCATTTCCTTTCTTCTTAAACAACTTTTTCGACTGCCTGTTTAGCTTATTTTTCAGCGTGTTCTGCTGCTGCTTTTGCTGCTATTACTTTTACTTCATCTTCCATTCATTTGGACTCTCCCTTTGCTATGGCTCTTTCCTCTACTTCAACTATAGATTTTTCCTTGTCGGTCTCTATCTTCCGCTTCTTCTTTGCCTCATCGTTCTTATTTTTTAAAACCTTCTCTTTGTCTCTCCTTCTTTTATCAATTGATACTTCTTATTCTTTTTCCACAGATCCTAAGTGTGTTGAGATGGAAATGGGGGAGGATTTCTCAACTTCTTCTTTCCCTCCCTTCTTCTTGGCTTCTTATCTTACCTTTTCTTTGTCTACAATCCGACCTTTCGGCTGGCCTCGCCTGTTGAAGATAAATTTATCATATGTCCAGATGTTCTTATGTACTTCTTCATCTTCCCAAATAACCTTGGTATACTCCCAAGGTACACTGATCTTATTTAAAATTTCTATAACCATATTTTTGGGATCATGCCTCCTGTATCTCTCTTCTTCAAAGTGATATGACACAATTGTGTTTAATTCTACTTGTTCCTGCTTAATGTTTTCAAAGAAATAATTTCCCACGGACAATGGAAGTGGGGGCCAAATTTCTTTCTTTAGCCAGTATAATGATCCAGGTGGATATCGATGGCCACCCACCTTCTCCAACTGGCCCAAAACATGTTTCTGGCAATTTTGGTAATTTACTATTTTTAGCAGTTTTTAACTTCCGAGGCCATTTTGA
>JZKD02S1965268.1:19218-64948 GCA_000966675.3 Picea glauca | reverse complement strand
TCACCTTCTTCTCCATGAATTTGGCCATGTAGCTATTGAAACACTTCCTTAAAGTCCTCATATTCTATGTATGTCTCTTTGTGTGCATCATGGGTAAAATGTTCCATGTGCATAAGAGTTCACAAAGCTGTAAGATTGGGTGTGGGTGGCCTTCAAAGAATGTCTTCCAACTTATTAGTGTTTCCCTACTTATATTTAATGACTAGATGAAACCACTGCAAAAACCCCATCCACTTGGAGTGTCTTGTTTGTTGAAGCTTACTCTAGGCCTACAAATATTGTGGTGGTTGTTGATCCATGTGAAAAAGGTTTCCTTTCCCATTAGATAGTCCTTACACTTCTTAATAGCTTGAACCAAGGTATAGATCTCCTTATCATATGTAGGGTAGTTTCAAACTTCTACGTGAAACATTTCATAATGATAGCATGCCAACTTACCTCCCTAAATTAAGATCGCTCCCATAGCATATCCACTTGCATCCTTCTCCAATGTGAAAGGATTTTGATTCTTTTCCCACTATAAATGCTTACCATCAGTTGTTATGGCATGGAGTGGTGCAACTATTGTTAAAAAGGATACTAAGAACTTCTATAGGTATTGTGCTTCCCCATCAAATCTCCTAACCGTAATGACATTAGTAGGAACTAGCCACTTGAGGATGTCCTCCATCTTCATGAGATCTATCTTGAGTTTCCCTCAACCAATCACATACCCCAAATACACAAATGACTACTAAGCAAACTCACATTTCTTAAGATTAGCTAGCAACTAATGATTTTTTAGAGTTTCTAACACCTACATAATATGTGAGATGTTCTCTTCCCAGGTAGAGTTATAAACCAATATGTCATTCAAACACATTGTTACAAATGAATATAAATAGGGATGCAACACATCATTCATTGATCACATAAATGTAGCTAGTTCATTACATAAACTAAAAACAATGACCAACCATTCATACATACCTTGCCTTATGTTGAAGTTAGTCTTTCATGTGTCTTCTTCTTTAACGCATACCAAGTGGTATCCTAATTTGAGATCCAACTTGGTGAAGTACTTGGCATGCTACAACTGATCTAAAAAATCATCAATCTTGGGCAGAGGGTATCGGTTCTCGAGTCTGATCCTGTTCAAATATTTGTAGCATGGGGTCTTCACTCAATGAACCTATGACATAACACATGCGTTCATGGGATATTAAATAATACCCCTAATTTCACCAAATATTGATAAATACCAACAAAAATCATTTTGTTGAACCCCCCTCCCAATACATCTTTCTAATAAAAGAAACCCCTTATTTTTACTAGATTTCCCTTTTCATAGCCCCTGATATTATAAATCGTATGATTCCCTACATTGCCCACCCCAATACCTACAATATATTGACTTTATTTTTCACAATTAAAAAACCCCCTTTATGAATGAACGTGATAAGATATTGGTCAACAAGGTGAATCCCTCATTCTTTGTAGTCAATACACATTTGTTCAGTCCCATTCTTCTCAGATACTATGATGATAGGTGACCCACAAGGTGAGGTGCTTGGTTGAATTACCCTCTACTCCAATAGTTTTTTCAGTTATTTATTCACTTTGTTTGCTTCCATAACAGAATACCTATACAACCCAATATTTGATAATGGGGATTCAAGCAACAACTATATCTCATGCTCCACTTCCCTCTTAGGCAGTAACCCTTTAGGCTCCAGGAACACTCATTTGTACACCTGAAACAACTTCTCCAACAATTGTTTCTATTCTTTGATAGATCTCTCCAAGGATACATTTACTCTTACTAAAACTAGTCAATTTTTTGGCTTGGTTAGCACTTACCATAGAGATATTTGAATTGCCTTTGTGTGCATTGATGATGTAATATTTCCCATCCTTGATCAGGTGGTACTAATTTTTTATTTGCATGAAGGTCATATCCCTAATATATATGTAGAGGATTACAAGCACTACACCAAACACATCAAGGGGTACTACATCTAACTCCACTTAATCGATAAAATCTGCACTTATAACAAATTTGATCTTACATTGTTTCATGACCTTGAGATCTACATCCTTGTTTTCCCGTCCCAATCAATATGGGATAGAATTATCATGAACTTTCAACCCAAGCTTGTTGACCATATCGGTTTCTATGAGGTTGGCATACGAACCGGAATTGAATAGAGCATCCACCTTGGTTTTTTTGACCTAGATCTTAATGTGGAAGACTTTAGTCATCTCCTTCTCTTCCTTGTGATGAAAGCTACTCAGGTTGACATCCTTTTTCACTATGGTGCAGAAAATATTCTCATCCACATCCTATCTTCTCTCTACTAGGTTGTTTGAATCTTTGGCTACTAAATTCTTCTTCTTGGCATACTTCTTATGGTTCTTTGGTTCATCTATAAATGTATCTTCCAACACTTATCTTTGATGTGATCATAAATATTAAATGGTTGTAGTGGTTATTTAGATCATTTCACTGATGTACAGTGGTTTTCATCTTCTTGTTTTTTCCTTTCTACTTCTTCTTCCCCTCCTTGGAAACATCTTGGTGGTCTTTTTTTTTAGAATCGCTTGGTTGCATTTTTGTATGGCCTATGTTATCCAAGTATTTTTCTTGCATATAGACCTCATCAATGGTCCTTGGTTTGAAGAGCATCACTTACTTTTGAAAATGACTATGTAGACCCCCCAAATACATGAGGAGTGTGTCTAGGTTCTTGGGAGAGATACCCTACATGATCATCATCTTCCTGTGTTAAAATTTTGGTATGCTTGTTTATAGACAATGTCACATCATTGTCACCCAACCATAGGTATTCACTATGCCACCCCCGAGAACATTAACCTTTTCTTAGATAGAATGATTCTAACAAGTCCACACTAGAACCAATAGATAAACCCTAGCCACAATATTGTTGCAGCAACAACACAATAACCATACAAATATAGTGTACCTTACACCAAGAGAAGCACAAGAGAGATACCAAAAAGATTTCTACATTATTCCTCCATACTTGCGCCCTCTCCAACTACAACTAAAGCTCTCCAAACTTGTGCCCTAGCTACCATTGCAGTTCCTCCTTAGACTTACACATTGATAGAGTGGGTGTATGTACAAATGATCTAAGGCATCACCTTATTTATACTTAATCTTCCAGTGAACTTTTCCCACAGGTCCGACAAATATAATTTACCTTGACTTTTTCTGGTAGGGATGACTTCTCTTTCTGGGTTTCTTATTTCTTTATTATTATTCTCCTTGGGTCGACTTCTCTTCTAGAATTTCCACACATCTGTTCAATGGTTCTCTTACTTCCAGAATATTCTAATCTAAGTACAAAGGTTACACTTGGAGGTTAATACCTCCCGCAACTACCAAAACATCAACACTCCCTCTTAGCTAGGGAGGTATTAACTAAGATGTTCTTCATGTAGTGGTCTCAAACACATCCATCAATCTCACATGGCATGGGAAAGACTCATATGGTCTTGTAGACCAGTCTACAGGTATAATCACCATATCCACACAGGCTATCTCATGATCAAACATATCATGTTTCAAGTAGCATGGCTACACAGCCATCTCATGATCAAACAGATCATGTAACAAGTATCACCATCATAGCTGCATAGGCTTTGGAATATGAAAATGAGCCAGTTTGCACAGAAGTATGCTACTACCCAATCCAAGCAGAGTTTGGGCAACTACAACTCACCAACTCACAAAATATGGCATTTATTTCATAAAAAACTAGTAACTTGCCAGCTCACACAGAATCTGGCATCTAGTTCATAAAGAAATAGTAACTCTTCAACTCACACGGAATCTGACATCTAGTTCATAAAGAACTACTAACTCGCCAGTTCACACAAAATCTAGCATCTAGTTCATAAAGAACTAGTAACCTTTGGTTGACACACCAGGAAACTGGTCCACAATGACCAGGCATCTAATCACAAGGATTAGGCAATGTAGTGCACACACACTACCCATCTGGACCAAGGCTACAAAACACCTCCAACCACACAGGTTGGCCCACCAGCTTGACAAGTTGGGTAACTAACCAACCCTGAAGGAATGGAATCTACTGACCTTGTGTGAGGTCATGATGACTGGTTCCACAGTTAGTAACCTACGTACCAAACTATTTCATTAGAGTAGCAATCTGGGTACCAGACTTTTTCACTAGACTAGTAGTAACTCAACATAGCATATTTTTTCACTGGAGTAGCCCTCTGCGTACTAGACTTTTTCACTAGAGTAGCCCTCTGCGTACCAGAATTTTCCACTGGAGTAGTAGTAACTCAGCGTACCATAAGTTTTCACTATAGTAGACCTATGTGTACCATAATTTTTCACTGGAGTAGCAATAACTCGGCATAACAGACTTTTTCACTGGAGTAGCCCTCTGCATACCAGACTTTTTCACTTGAGTAGCAGTAACTTGGCATACCAGAATTTTTCACTAGAGTAGCCCTTTGCGTACTAGAATTTTTCATTGGAGTAGCAGTAACTCAGTGTACCATACTTTTTCACTAGAGTAGTCGTACACATCACCCTAAAAAGTGTCACAGTCAGTGCCTGATCATGAACCACTTGTTGTTCACTCTATGCCACACCGCTACCTAGAGTTGCATCGGTAATCCATCAAACTTCTGCAAAACTTCTCGCTACCTGGGGAACACAACACTTCCCACTACATAGGGAAGTCCTTTTTTACCACACCAAGATTTTTCCCTATAGTACTCTATCTTCACTCTTGATAGAGGCTTGGTCAACATGTTTGCTATCTTCTCATCTGTAGCAACATATTGGAGCTTCACTACTCCCTTCTGCACCATATCTCTGATATAATGGTACTTGATCTCAATATGCTTGGACTTGTCATCAAACATTGTCTTCTTCAACAACTTCACACAGCTATGGTTGTCACACCAGATACAATTCGCCTCTAACTCGAGATAAAACAATCCTGCAAGCAACTTTCAGAGCCACGCTCCTTCATTGCTAGCTAAACACGTTGTTATGTACTATACCTCAGATGTACTGAGTGTCACACTCATCTGCTTCCTACTAAACCATGAGATCATAACTGACCCCATACTGAAGCAACATCCAAATGTACTCTTCCAGTCTGCAACACTATCGGCCTAATCTGAATCAGTAAATCCTTGCAAGCTTATCTCATGATCTGAAGCATATCTGAGTCCATAGTCAAATGTACCTTTCAGGTACGTCATCACATGTTTTGTTGCAATTGAGTGAACATGTCTCAGAAAAACCGTATATTGACTCAATGTGTTCAAAAACATATAGTTTCCCTTGTGTTCGTTAAGTACATCAACAAACCAATCATCTATATATGCATGGTGGCATCCACTGTCTTTGAATATGTATCACTCAATAACTTTAGATTTGTCACCATCAGTGTAGGCATGGCTTTACCATCCATCATTCTGAATTTCTTCAGAATCTCTACAACATATTTTCCTTGGCACAGGAAAATCTTATCAGGTTTCTACCACACTTCTAGACCCAAGAAATAATGCATCGTACCCAGGTCTTTCACCTAGAACTCTAATGAAATCTTTCTCTTTCACTCAACAATGAGATTCTCGTCTCCTATTAGAAACAGGTCATCCACATATAATGGTAATATCACTGGTCCACCATCCACAACCTTGTAGTAAGTGTTGGAATATCCTTTGCTCTCGGTAAATCCCAAGCTCATCGGGAAACTATATGATCTAGCATATCATGCCCTGGGTGTTTGCTTAGGCCCATACAAAGCTTTCTTCAATCTGAAAACATGAGACTCCTTCTCATGTAATCAAGCTTTGTGCATCTCTATATTGTTATCTGCAACATGCTTGATCTTGTAGATCAACTTGGAAATCACCATTGACTTCCCTTCTGATCTCGGAACCAAGGAAAATATCTATATCGTGGTCCTTCTAACTCGCTTCTTCCTTTGTCACTGTAGCAAAGTCTACTGAAGCAAGGGAATATTCCCAGGAGATCTCATATCTCTTCGAAGCCTCCAAAGCTTCAATATAGCCTCCTCAAATCATGGCATATGTCTATTAGTCTTGGAAGATGTCTCTCTCTCTCTTCTGAATCTTGAGGAGGAATAATTTCTGAATAAAAGTCTCTAAGTCACTGACTCTCTCTGAGATCAGGCTCACTCTGAGTCTCCATTCTCCCTTTGAAGCTTGACTCCCTCTCAGTCTATATAATCTTCAGAGCCATTTTCTCCCTCTATTTGTGATGATTTCTTGTGAAGTATCCTAAGAATTCTCTTGGGGAGGTTGCTCCTCCCTATTGGATCGTGAGGGTTGACTCCCTATGAACTCTAGCTCCTTCTAAGTTGGTACTTGTTGGGGATACCTACCTAACCACTAGTGGAGCCATCTGCTCCTCATGATATGTCTCATCAATGTTATATATATTTGCATCCTGCAAAGTGGCACTGGACTGCAATGATTCAGGGTAGGCCCTTCTATCTCTACTAACTCTTCTTGATGATCTGAAGAGTGATGAACTACACTAGAGGGATTTGTTCATTCATCTTCGAAGCCTTCTTCTTCTTGCAATCAATCTCCATATGAGATACTCAGTATCCCACAAAATTACCCTTCTCTGTCTTCTTCTTCTTCGGTACATCGATGTATACGGTCATGTATACAACTCCTTATCTGGATAGTCTGCTCCATGTCTCAAACTAGAGACCATCTAATATGTTGCCTCCTACAACCATCACTATAGCTCCCTTAGATTTATCACATGTGAACTGCCTAGAACAAGACCAACAACAAGGGAAAACAATAGACAAGAATAATACTCTTATAATAATAATAAAAACAATAACGAGAACAATCATCATAGTAGATCTTTCTCAGATCTATCACTTGTGACCTGCCTCGAACAAGAACCAAAATAAAGATGCAATAACAAGAAATAGAAACAACACTCTTCCAGTTTTGTGATCAATCATTCCTTCATGGTATCCTGCATGGAACAAGAAACGAGAAAAAAAATATCTCCATGGTAATTTCCATGTAATTTTACAAGATAACTTGCCCGAGACAAGAGTAAAAGTATTTCCAATATAATAGCATTTTCATAAGAACATATCTATGTTAACAATAATAAAAGAAAATTTCATGGTAATCAACATATCATTACCAAGGTGGCCTACCTGGATATGTTAGTTCATCTTGCAAACAAGTACAATAAGCATTTATATCAATAGTACTCACATGCCACCAAATATTCATTATATCTAGCAGTAATTGTTATAACCCTAAATTTCTCTACACATGCATATCTGACCTTTGGCCCTCTTACTTGCATTGTTTTCCAAGCCATCACTGCGTTTCTCCTCTAAAAAAACCCATTTTTTGAAGATGTACGCGCCCTGAACTAATATTGGCCACGTACATATGCTTGTTGCACCACTACAGCCCGTGTATGTACGCATGTTGCACCAGTATATCCCGCATATACTTGCAAAAGTTGCAAGGAATTCGTTGAGATTACGGGCTATTGGGTAGTTTCCCAACTAATTCAACGTCTATAGCATGTCACCCAACCAAATAACCATCCTTTTGTCATATAAAAGGAGGTGTTGGGGTCTCATTCCACATCTAGACATAAGAACAATGAAACTCTACTTGTTTCACATCCCCTCCTTGCCCCAAGTAATTGCATCCCATTTGTGAGAATTGCCTCACCATTCCCCAATTAGCTCTTCTTCCTCCATCAGAACCGATACACTTCCCAAAAAGAGATCAGAAGGTTGAGAGGAGAAGCCATACAGTGGTGCAATTGGAGCTTGGTGAAGAGGATCCTGGACAAGGCTTGTGGAGCAGTAGCCGGCTTTGGTTGTAAAAGGTATAATCATTGAGTTATCAATAAAATAAGTACTTTTCCTGTCCCAAATCATGGTGTATTGAATACTTTTAATGGTTTATGTTTTGACATTCTAACATCTATCCCTAATTTGTATATGAATTGCATGCTTGTAGTTTTTTTTTTGTCTGTCTTTGAATGCAGGCCAACCTTGGGAGGAGGCATGTAGTCAGTGAATCTTTCAAGCACGAGAGGATCATCATCGAACGCAGAGCAAAGGTATAGTTACCTCATCCCTCTCATCTTTGTTTTTCTTGTACGAGTCTTGGATATGTTTGGAGTAGTTAGAGCAATAGTTGACTTTTAAACAGTTAATTGATCTGCCGACATTGTAAACCCTAGTGTAGTCATAGGGGGGGTTTCCCGCTAGCAAAACTGGTGACCATACTAGGGAAGCCTCTAGGGTTTTAGGGGATTTTTGGGGTGTTTGATTGGTTTTTCTACCTTTCGAGTTTATGTTGAGTCTGTTGAGTCTTTTAAGGGATTTTGGTCATCTTTTGGTGCCATACCAGTTCTCCCTGCCTTGTCATTCTGTCTATTTTGTTTCTTTTTTGAGGAAGTACAAAGGTGTACGATCCCTACAGTGGGTCAGCCCGTGTACATACGTGCCCTGTCTAGTAAACAACCCACGTACATGACCAGGCTGCTGAAACAACAGTAGGGTACCTCGTTCAAGAAACTGTTTTTGAAAAAGAGGCAGCCAACCTCTTTCTTGATTGAGGTTTATACTTCTTAGGGTTTCTTGATAGAGTTCAGTGTCTATGTTTTTATAGTCATATCTAGGGTTAGATTTCAGTTTGCTTGTTCTTTTGAAGTTTCTTGTGTTTACTTCTGAAAGGGTTTTAAGCAAGTCTTGGAATTTTTTATCAGCCTGTTTGGTGTCTAGTGACTCCCTACGATCCACAGTAGGTCAAAGGTTTGCTTCAGTCTTGTCTTGCAGTTCTTTTCCCCCCTTTCATTTTCTTTGAAAAAAGAGAAAAAAATATTTATTTCAAGTTTTTCTGTTTGAAGCATTTAAAAAAAAAAAAAATCTTAGTTTGGTAAAGTAGTTGGAGTTAGTTATTTTACTTGATAGGAAAAAGAGTTCATTTTTTAAGTTCTTTACTGATTTTTTAGAACTTAAGTAGCTCATAGTCGAGTGAAATTTTGTTTTAGGTCTTCTTTTAAAAGATCTTGAAAAAGTCGGTTATGAAAAAGTTGGTTACAAAGAGTTAGTTGTAAATATTTACTTTTGACTAGAAGTAATTTTGCTTTCACAGTTTCGGTTTTTTGTCTCCTCTTTTCGTCTCTCATAAACACCACTAGTTTCACTACCATATCCTTTGAGTTAAACAAGCCATTTAAAATGAACGCTAAATCTAAAATTAATTAAACTTTTATGTTTGTAGGGTCAACCAACTAGTTTAGGGTTAGAGCCTTGAATTAGGTTGGAGAGGAAACTCTTCAAGGATTTTAAACAAACATCGGAGTCAGATCTAGGGAGTGTCAATTCCAGTGACATGAAAGTTATACGGGACCCCCCTCTAACACAGGGGATAAACACGAGGTCACGTGATTAAAGGCAACAAAGATAACCCCTCCAAACCCAGACTAAACGTAGCGGGGAACACATATTGAGGATATGTAGTGGGAATATTATCGCTTGCATTTGCCTATGGAGCTTCGTGGACCTCGAATCCATTCGAGATCCTCTGTTGTCTTCCGAAGCACTTACTTTCGATACCCTCGATAGGTTTCGGACTTGTTATCATGCTCATTGCGGTCCACCCGACTATCGATTGTACCCGCCTGGTGACTGTTTACAAGTTGGCAACTTAGTTGCCTTCAATATCGGGACTTACACAGGTGACGTCGGGTCACACTTTACAGAGTATACCAGGAGGGTGCTTCCATGTTCGAGTTGCACTTGCACCGGTAACTTGCTCTAGTGTTGGCTAGCGTAACTATTCTTCCAACTAGATAGTGGTTTGCTTGGTTTATCTTATAGGAATTTTTCCAGTGTGTGCTTGGTTTTAAACATTAGTTAAAGCCTTACTGTGTCATTGATATTTTCACAAGGTGGAAGATCAGGATATTTTTCAGTCGCGGAGGCTTCAGGGCATGCCACCGGTTCCATTAGAGCCACCACCGCCACCATCATGGTGAAGACTTGACCAACAAGGGTCATTTGAAGCGACCAGGCCGCAGAAAACTGTGCTCGAGCCAGCTCCGAGAGGAGATTACTCAAATTCGGAGGAACCTACTGTTTCTTAACTTGGAGAGAAATCACTCAAGCCAGCCAACCCTCTGATCACTGACTTGTCAGCACCAATCTTGGTACAAGTTGTCCCTCCAAGGGTAACACCTTACCAGTGTCAGATAGTCTTACTAGAAGTTATGATAGCAAATGTTGCTACTTCATTTGGGAGTCCTCATACGCTCATTTCGGCTACTACCACAAGGGGTATGTTTCCTCCCAACCCACCTTCGTCGATCTAGACCACAGTGGTCTCGACCCCCTCTACCTCGAGTAGTGGTCTGATACCATCATCGGTGACGACCGCTGCTCCGTTCACGCAGAGTGCAACGGGCCCTCCAGTGTCATATGGGATGCCCGGATTTGATTTGAACTCCATCCTTACCTACTCCACCCTACAGACCATGGGTCTGGGGGCAAGGAGCTGAAATTATCCCTTGCAAGGGTCTACTGGGGGCACGTCAATCCCCTTCAATGCTATCCCTTATGGTGGAGGTCATATACCTCCTCTGTCCCCCTCGCTTAGTGGTGCTTTCTAGCAACCCATCGGGATGAGTGCTAACTACAGCTTGATTGGATCAAGCAGTTTAGGACCTTCATCTTACACTACACTGGTGGGATCCATGCCATTCTCTTTGTTCGATGCGTTTAGTAATAACACCTTTTCTTCGGTTGTCATCTCGTTCGGGGGCAACCCTGGTTTTAGACAACATAATCTCGTGCAGGGTACTATTCCTACACAGGTGGAAAGTACAAGAGTTTTCTCCTCATAAGGACTTTGGAATCTTTGGCCGGGATCAATTCCCTCGTAAGGGATGTTGGTCGAGGGAAACCCCTTCCATGTTCAATCTAACCCCGAGCAAGGCTCAGTACCTATGCCCGTAAGATCAGTTGGGGGCATCCCCTTCCAGATTATTTGGAACACAATGCAAGGAGAAATCCTCGCCCAACCCACGTCATCCAATTACAGGAATCAGTCAATGATATCCTAGCAAACAAAGTTTTCGTAGATTTTTCAAGGCCACGGTGTCTACCATAACCCCGGCCAGCAACCCAACTTTTATTGGCAACATGGTGTCAGTCAAACTCCAGGCCCCCTTTTTCCTGTACATAGTACCCAACCCAAACTACCATTCTTGGCAATGTTACATCTGCTAGATTTGTCATGATCCGGGTTGGCCCCCCATGACGACTAAGTTGCCCTCGGATATACCAAAATTTGAAGGCAAGCCTAGAAAAGACCCAGGTGATTATGTGACAACTTTCCACCTATGGTGCTCATCAAACTTGCTACGAGATGATTCTGTACAGTTGCGCATGTTTCAATGCACTCTTATCGGGGGTACCATGAAATGGTACATTGAGCTTGACCGCTCAAGGTATTATTACTTTAGCGACTTTGTGATGTTTTTTCCTAAACCATTCCAACTACTTGTGAGATACGATGCTGACACTGAATTGTTGGCCAACCTTGAGAAGACTAAGGCAAATCATATCTCAAATCACATCTGAGAATGGCGGAATCGAAAGAGCTTGATTAAGGTATAGGTCCCACCGGCTTTCTTGTTGGAGTGGTTCCTGAAGTCTTTGGTGCCAGTTTTATCCAAGGATGTTGCAACTTCGGGAGTGTTTTCATAGGAGGAGGCGATTATGAGAGCGTAACAACTCGAACTGATATACTCTCAGTCTGTCTTACTCTATGAGATTTTTCCAGATGTGCCACGGTTCATCCTCGACAAGGCCAGACAAAATTTTGGACCACATGTAGATGGTAAAGTTGTTTTAGCACAAGGAAATTCCACTAATCTGTTGTCAAATCAATTGCAACAATTATCGATACAACAGATAGCGACCAACCAGAGCTCTGGTTCAGTTGTTCCCCCTACCCAAACGTCAAACATACATAGTGTGCATTCAACGAACCTAAAGGCCAACCAACATCCTGATGGAAAGAAAAAACAACGAAACAAGAAGGGTAAAGGGGATAAGAATCATAATAACAATGTTGGCAGGGAAAACATAGAGAAGAGAAAGTCGAAGTATCTGTGTAACCTTTGCACGGAGGACCATCCGACTCACCTGTGCCCTTGACTTGCGAAGTCCCAAAATTTATTGGCGCAGCAACAACCTGTTGTGCTGGCGAACCCATTTCCACATGGGAAAAATATGACTCAAGCCTTAGCTTCTTCAAGTGCGGATGGGGGCAGTCAAGCACCCCCCGCGTCTTCTGCTAATACCTCGGCTGCGACAGTTTACATGATGAAAGGTGACACTTATATAGTAACCAAGGCACATGATTACGGAATGTCAAAATCTGTCGAAAAGGGTAAAGAAGCCACAAACCCATTTGTTCCTCTCTAGATCGAGAAGACGATGGGCGAAATAATGACATGCATCCCGAAAGGGGCATTCAAGAAAGCTTCTCATAATCTAAACGCGAGGGCCATCCAGAACTACTCTGTGGTGGAGGATTTGGCACAAACCCCTTGCGCTATGTCTGCTTTGGAGGTTCTCCAGAGCTTCCCTTTGTAGAGAAAGGCTTTGTTATCTGCTTTGGGATCTGTAGAGACTTGTAATCCAGGAGCAATCATTCTTGATCCAACCAAATTGAAACCTCATCTCCCTTACCACGTTGCGTTTCAGATAGTAGTGGCTTACACCACAAAATATTTTACTCGAAATATCTTCCACATGATGGTTGATGACGGTTCTTCAACATACGTGATATCGTTGGCCTGTTGGAAGGCCATTGGCCAACCCGTTTTGTCTCTGTCGCCTACTTTGCTTACTACTTTCGATGGTCGTTCATTCAGACCACATGGAATCATCCCTTCTTTCCATGTGCATTTAGGAGGGAAGACCATGTGCATCAAAGTTGAATTGGTTGATGCACCTCTCAACTACAACCTTCTATTAGGAAGGAGTTGGACCTATGCAATGCAAGCAGTGGTTGCCACAGTTTTTCGGGTCTTATTGTTTCCACATGAGGGTCGAATCGTGACCACTGACCATTTTTCCTTCTCCCGTCATGACCGTTCATCAGGGGCATCCAAGGTCTCAATGATTTCTAACCCTCATCCCGGCACTGTCAACATAGGGGTTGGTTTGTGTCCATCATTGATGGGTACTTTCGATTACCCGCCTCCTTCTCTCCATATCAAGCTTATATCAGCTGCCCCGACCAGCCTAGGGCTGATATTTTTCAAGTGTCGTCATTCTGAATGACTTACTTTCATGATCTGTGGACTCTTCATTCCCCGTCGGCTTCAATGGAAGGGACAGGGAATCCTAGCATGGCCATGCCCTTGTCTGCGACAGAATTTGCGTACAACATTTTCCAGCAAGCTTCAGTCAACCCCAATTCGACTTCCGCACAGGATTTAGATCTAGTTCTTGAGCCTATTTGGGCTCCAGGTTCCCTCGCCACTACAAATTCTTTAGACTTGGTATTGCCCTTAGATGAGGCGATTCTTGAGGCATTGACTGGTCCAAACAGACCTTGGGATGATCTCCATCACAGATCTTATTTCCTCCCGGAGTTAAGAAGAATAGAGGCAAGTGAATTTGTGTTGACTATGACTGGAGATAGGTCTTGTCCTATTAATCCTCTGGCTATGCGCGTAGTTTACGTTGAGGGAAATACATCAAGTATTGCTTAAACGATCCCTATAGATATCTCCAAAACCCCTGGCATCGTGGAGAATGTCTTCGTCAGAGAGGATTGCTCCTCGAAGAGATTCAAATTTATATGGACTTATTTAAGGAATTTCACAACGTTTTTGCCTGGTCTTACGAGGAAATTACGGGCATTGATCCAAGAATCGACAAACATGAGATAACGACTTATCCTGATCCTAAGCCGATTCGAAAGAAGCTTCATTCGGTGAATCCTTTGAAAGCATCAACTATTAAGGCTGAAGTAGAGAAAAAGATTAAAGCTAATTTCATTTACCCTGTACAGTTGACGCAATGGGTGTCAAATCTCGTTCCAGTTAACAAAAAATAGAGCACGATTCACGTGTGCATGGAATTATGTGACTTGAACAAGCCCTGTTTGAAAGATAATTTTCCCAGCGCATTTATTGATCAGATCATTGATGAATGCACAGGTTGTGAGGTGTTTTCATTAATGGATGGACTAGATTCAGATCAAACCTGAAGACCACCATAAAACAACATTTACTTGTCCTTGGGGCACATTTTCTTATCGTAAGATGCCCTTTGGCCTAAAGAATGTTGGAGCCACTTTTAAACGGGCCATGTATTTTTCTTTCCATGACCTTAGACATATATTCGAGGCTTATCTTGATGATCTAGCATCATGCTCTCTCAAGAGATCTGATCATCCCACACACCTCTGACTAATCTTCGAACAATGTCACTACTATCGGATTCACTTGAATCATAATAAGTGTAGTTTTTGCGTGACGTCGGGTCGTCTCTTAGGTTTCATAGTTTCAACAACATGGATCATGGTCGATCCTCTTAAGGTTGAGGCGATAGTTCAGTTGCCTCCACTGAATAGTTTAGTTGCCTCCATCGTGCACAATACCCCAGCTTCAGAGCTTATAGGGGAAAGTCAACTTTCTTTGGTGTTTTGTCGCAAAATACGTCGAGATAACTAAAGGGTTCATGTGTTTATTGAAAAAGTGAGTCCCTTTATGTTGGCATGAAGCCGCTCAGTGCTCTTTTGAAGCATTGAAACGTGCCCTTACGTCTACCCCTCTACTCCGGCCACCCGATTATAACAAAGATTTATTGTTGTACTTGGTCATTACAGAGTCAACCATCGACATAGTCTTGGTTCAAGAGGATGATCTACTTGAGGAGCATGTTATTTATTACCTGAGCCAAGGCCTGGTTGGGTCGGAACTCAACTATTCCCATGTTGAGAATCTTGTGTTGGCAGCAGTGCATGTTGTCTAGCGGTCCTGTCATTATATTATGCTTCGCAAGACCACCATCATCATCATTGTGAATCCATTTCAATATGTGTTGACATGACAGGTCATTGGCGGAAAGATCAGTAGATGGATTGTAATCCTCCAGAAATTTGACTTGGATTTTGTTTCCGCGAAATCCAAAAAGTCGTTGGTCTTTGCGGAACTTATTTCAAAACTTTCAGTCGAATCAAGTGATGTTACACCCAAAGAAACACTTATTAAAGGAGATATTTTTCTAATTGCATCTTCAGACCCCTGGTATGGATATATACTAGTCTATCTACAGACTTTTAAGTTCCCTGCTTCTTCTTCCCGCGACGAGTGTCAGCGAATTCACGATCATGCACGAAACTATCTCATACTCGATGACACTTTGTATCGTCAAGGTGTAGATTTCATTCTTCATCGATGCCTTATACACAAGGAAGAAGAACTCATTCTTAAATACTGCCACACTAGATCATGTGGTGGTCATTTGTATGGGTTGGCAACAACCCAAAATATTCTACGAGCCGGTTAGTTTTGGCCTACGTTAATCGAAGATTGCGTTGAGTCAGTCAAGAAGTGCCACCCGTGTCAGATCTTATCTCAGAATATGAGGGCACATCCTGCTCCCATGTTTCATGTCATCGTTGTTGGTCCCCTCACTAAGTGGGGGATTGATTTTACTACATGTCACTCAGATTTCACCAGGGGGCATCGTTATATAATCATAGCAGTACATTGCTTCACAAAGTGGGTCGAGGCTATGCCAACATTCAACAATGATGGAGAAACAACAACTCTCTTCATTTTTAACCAGATAGTAGCAAGGTTCAGCATCTCGAAGGAGATTGTCACTGACCATGGTAGTCACTTCTAGAAAAAAATGATGTCCGAGTTAACATCAAATCTTGGGTTGAGGCAAGAACACTCATCACCCTAATACCCACAAGATGATGGTTAGTTGGAAGTTGTGAATAAGTCCCTTAAGACTATTCTTTAGCGAATGATCAATTTTGCCAACTCAAACTTGGAATTTGATGTTGTACTCGGCATTATGGGACTACCGAACATCTATAGAGATTGCCACCAGTTTCTCACCTTTTCAAATTGTTTACTAGATGGAAGCAGTCTTGCCTATTGAGTGTTAGATCTCGTCTCTAAAGTTGGAAGTAGAGTTACTGCCAGACACTTCATCGCTTGAGGAACGCCTATTACATCTCGAGCAGCTCGATGAGCAACGTCGTGATGAAGCCTTGGCCAATGAGGCTCACAAGCAATGAGTCAAGTGTCAATATGATCGGTTTGTTCATCCTCGAATTTTCTCTAAAGGCAATATTGTCATGGTCTACGATCAAGACAAGGATCCCCTGGGAGCAAGCAAGTTCAAACCCATGTGGTTCGGACCTTTCATCATGAAAGAGGTCTTAAAGAAGGGCGTTTATCATCTGGTTTACTTTGAGGGAAATTCCTTGGTGGAGCCTAGAAATGGGCTCTACCTCAAGAAGTATTACTCTTAGGTTGGTCACCTAGGTGACTTCTTGTACATATGTATAGTTCTTATACAACTTTTTTTATTTTTTTGTTTTATGGGCGTGTCATTATTTATGTTATCTTTTTCATTGTGGTAGATGTCAAGTGAATGGACACTAAAACACACTTGGAGGCTTGCTTCTGCAGCTTGGGTGATTTTCACGCCTCAAGGCCAGTTGTTATCTTTCGAAAGTATATGTCTGGGTAACGCCACAAACAATGTTGTCGAGTACAACACAGTGATAGAGTTTCTTCGTGACACTTTGTCGCATGGAATCTCTCACCTTCAGATCTACTTAGATGCTCAGTTGGTTGTGTCCCAGTTAAATGGAGTTTACCGCATTTATGATCCTACTTTACTTCGATGTTTCCTTAGGGTACGTCTCCTAGAACGTTACTTTGATTACATTACGTATATCCATGTTCCTAGGAGATTAAATCAAATATCATATACTCTAGTTAATCAAGTATTAGATTGGCATGTTGCACACACATACACATGTACATACATTTGTAAAAAATGTGATCCATAAGACATAAAGATGTAAATATATGTGTGTGTGTGTGTGTGTGTGTGTGTCAAAAAGTGTCATAGTACATAGGTGGGCGTGAACGCCTCAAAAATAGTATCTTGTATACATCACGGGGCTTATGCCCTAAAAATATACAAAAAGTGCCCTCGTGATCCGGATTATTTTCGGCACGAAATGAGAGCGGAGATATATCACAGAAATATTTAGAGATATTGCAAGAGAGACAACAATATAATAGAGATATAGCGGAAATAAAACAAGAGTCACGGATATACAGTAATACACGATTTCTATTAACGAAATAAATGTACAGAGACTGTAAAATACAGAGTGAAAGACTCGCTAGAATGGTGGTAGCTTATCTCTGAGAAGAGATTTGACGGCTACTTGCATCCGTGAGAAGATGATCATTACAATGAGGCTCTAAGGGCCTTTTTAACATAAGTAAAATCCAAAACCCTAACCCTGGAAGATGAAAAGCCAAAAGGTTTGCGGGCCCCGATGGGGGTAGTTGATACGTCAACTTCCCAGGGGCGTAACTTTGGCATACGATCTCCGTTTGGGGCGCTCAATAGCTCGTTGGAAAGATCTATCCAAGAACTACAACTTTTGAGTGAGAAACATGATCTGCGATCCATGTTGCTCCTCGTTTTCTCAAAAAACATCGTTTAGGGCCTCAAAATGGCCCCGGAAGTTAAAAACTGCTAAAAATAGTAAATTGCCAAAAATGCCAGAAACATGTTTTGGGCCAGTTGGAGAAGATGGGTGGCCACCGATATCCACCTAGATCACCTAGGCACATAATAAGTCCAGCCTATCTAAGCTCGAGGTCTATTGGCCCTGCCATAGTGAACGACGGCGTTGTCTAAACGGCGGAAAAGTTGGACCCAAGTCCGTGGCACCCCAATGACATGAGGTTGCATAGAAGGTGGGAGATCCTCGGTCTTGGCCATACGTATTGTGTGAGTGAGCACGGTGAGGTTCCGCTCCACCCGTCTCAAAACTCTCTCAGCCTCTCCGGCTGGAGGTCCCCCTTTGGTTGTTGATCTGTTGGTTGTTGTTGGTGCTGCCTCTGGTCGAGGACGTCGTCAAGTCCTGGCAAAGTCTGTTGGGCGCACTGGTCCCATGTTTGTACATAAAAGATACATAGATGTCAATACTATGATGCATATAAAAATGATATATATAAAAGAAACTAAAAAAAAAAAACTTTAAAAACATGTACCTATCTCTCCTCCCTCCTCTCCAAGAGGTACAGGCATGTCTGGATCTCTAAAGAAGTCGATTCCAACATAGGGGTAGTCCTCTATGGCTCGAATTTTTCTTGCCCACCAGTCAAAGAATTTGTTGTCGAAGGCCTGTATGGTCCTTCCTCCCTCCTGTCATGGCAACAATGTTGCCCATCTACATACTGCTGGGAAGGAGGTCACATGCCCCTGTACTGTCTCTCTCGAACTCAGACTGGGCACCCTCTCGAAGAAGAACGAGCATAGAATGGTGCCAAACCCAAAGTTTTTGTTGCTACGCTCTCGTCACTCTGTTAACTACCTCTTCATACAAGTAAGCATGGTCGTGCTCCAGTCATAAATGCGTGCATCCAGGCACTGAATTGCACAATGCATGTGCGCTCGGGAAGCCTAGTGTAGGGCCACAAATCTAGTTATCTGCCCAATAAGCAATAGGATCACCTTCGGTGACAAGTTGATGATCTTATTGATGGGCACTTGAGAACCTACTTTCTCAGTTTCGACCTCGCAATGCATCCCGATGTAGTCTGCAATGTTGAAGGGCCCAGGGGGGGAAAGTGTGCAAATTGATTGGTTCCCCTCTCCTTGAGAGGCCAGTCAAGAAGTATATGTCCTCAGTCATTGGAGTCAACGACTGCCCCTCTATAATAAATGCGTCTGCGTCTGGACGCCAGTAATCCACCAAGGTGTTCAGTAACCTGGGTTGTGCCCTCATAAACGAACACCGGAAGAACATCCACACCCCACATTGTTTCAAAGTGGTAATGGAAGAAGGGTCCTCATCAACCAAGACATCAATATCCTTGTGTTCCCTCTCCCTCCAGTGAACATACATCTTGTTCCATGATAGTTCAAAAGACAGTTATCTCTTGCATTTTTATTTTTCCATGTTGTTGAGGGTGTACGTGGGTTGTTTTGGACACAGTCGCGTATGTGTGTGGGCATACTTTTTTCTGCCCAAGTACATACGTTGGTTGTCTTTGGATAGCCCGCGTACACGTAGGGCCACCCTTTTTTAGGAGGGCGCGCCCCCAAAAAAATACAAAAGAATGCACAAAAGAAGAATGGAAATGCAGGAGGGATGAGTTTGTACTTACTTGGTCCGAGTGGAAGTTTGTTTCATCCTCTCAAGCTCTCGTAATCAACTTCTTTAGAAAAGGGGTTTTCCTTACCTTTTGGTTAATTTTCAAATTGCAATGGTGAAAATGAGCTATCGGCTTCTATTTATAGACTTTTTTGGCCCTTTTTGCCACTTTTTTTACCCCCTTTGTCGTTTTTTCTGGCTTGGAAATCAATTAATTTGGTTCTTGAGTTTCTTATTGGATGTTACGATGCACTTTGTCTTTTGGTTTGGTAACTTTTGGAGAGATGGGTCACTTTTTAAGGTCCTTTGGTAAAAGTCATTTTTTCCAACTTTTGCATATAAGGTAGGATTCCACCTCCACTTTTTGCATCTTGTTGTCTTTTCCGCTTTGCCATAGGATCGATCCCACCGAAGTGCAACACAAAACTATCATTGTTGCTTTAGAAATGTCATGATTATGTGGTAGATTCTACCTTTACATGGATTCCCTAGATAGATCCTTGTTGCATTTTGGCGTCCATGTTGTCTATAAATGAATTAAGGCTCAGGAGTCCTTGTTAGTCCTATCATGATTATGAGATTGAGCCTCATTCGTCTGATGCACCATCACTCTTGGACTCACCCTCGGGACTCCCAAAAATGAGCATGCTTTGTTGTCTTTCAAGCTCGCTTTGGAATCTGAAAGCAACATCCGACAAGGCTACATTTATGCTTTTCAATATTGTCTGGATTAACTGAGAAAAGTAACCTTCTAGAGTCTTCTTTAAGCCCTTTTCAGACTCTCTAAACATGAAAATATTGTCGAGAGATCTTGTTTCCCTTCACGCTTGTCAAACTAAAACTTCAAGACACATCTGTCTGGCGATAGTTTACCCCTTTTTCGGTCTGAATGGTCAATTGTACGAACAAAGGTATACTCTAGGAACTTTAGTTCTCTAGAAGAGTACTCTCATGTATAAGTTTAACCCTTTTTCGGGCCTGAGGGACTAAAATTTATGAAAAAGGAACATTCTCTGTGGTTTTGGTTTATCACCTTTTTCGGGCCCTGGAGATTACTTACAAAAAAGGAACCCCCACGAAGTCCATAGTTAAGCTCTTTTCAGACTCCCTAAAATTGAAAATATCATTGAGTGACCTTGTTCCTTCACTCTCGTTAAATTGGTCCAAAATAACATCTATTGGCATGATTTTACCCCTTTTTTCGGCCTGTGGATTATGGAGGAAAAAGGTACGCCTCGGGAGATTCGTCTCACCAAGAGAGTTCTCCTCAGTAAATTTTATACTTTTTCGAGCTAAGAGGACTAAATCCAGAAAAAGGCAGTGAGTCCATAGTTAATCTCTTTTCAGACTCCTTAACATTGAAAATATTGTTGAGTGATCTTGTCTTTGTCACACTAGTTAAAATGGTTTTAAATAGACGTGTTTTCGGTGCTAGTTTACCCCTTTTTTGAACCGACTAGACTATTTCCAAAAAAGGTACCCCTTGGAGTCTTCTTTTAGCTTTTTTCAGACTCTCTAAACGTGAAAAAACTATCGATCTTAACTTCTCTGGGCTCGTTAAAAATTACATTGAAGGGTGTTTCATTATGTCTTCTTAATCGCATTTGCATCTCTACGTCTTTGGCCTAATGTTAGCTCCATGTTGTTGTCAACTGAACCTTTCAATCATGCCTTATACACAAGCCTTGTAGCACTTTGCCTCTGCGATCTGACACCTTGACCCATGGAGGAATTTTCCCTGAGTGTCCTTTTCCTGCACATGTCTCCTTGCTCTGAGCATTAGTGTGTTCCTTGCGCCTGGAACTAGTATGCTTGCTTGCAACACTCGTTCCTCCTTTGTAACATAGCATTCTTTTATTCTTATTCAAGCTCTTTAAAAAATTGAAAAAGACAAAAAAAATCAAAATACCCAAAAAAAGGGGACAGGAAATATATATTATTTTTTGGCAGCACAATGATTCGCCCTTGGACAAAGGACATCCTTCTGTTTGTTCGTCAAGCTTTGGGATCTAATATGACTTTAGGAAGTTGTCCTCACTACATAGAGTTGTATCCTCCTCCATTTGGTTACTCTTCCAAACACATGGAGAGTTTGTGTTGCCTCCTGCATCGTGAACTTATGTCAATGTCATGATGCCTGAGTCTGATCATCTGTCATGCTTTTTTTCCAAGGGAAGTTTCACCCAACCTGATTCGACTTTTCTGCAATTTGTCTCTTGACCTCATGACCCATCCATCCTGGAAGTCCAATCAAGTCCTTGTTCAAAATCAACGAAGTTCTCTGACTGATCATCGAGATCCTCTTGTCTTTTCTCGACAAGCCGTGGAAGACCTCTGGGTAGTGAATTCATACACTCACATTGCACTCCTACCTGAGTTTTGAAGATCTTGAAGTTGTTGCTCGAGCTATGAAGACCTCATCTTAGCCATCGGGCGGTATTGACTTCTTGAAGATGGATACTATATTTGTATATCTTTGATTTTGAGATGTAGATATGGTGTGTACTGCTCGTGGCTACACTTTATATAGTTATATGACATGGATCTGTAGTGTATTTGATTGGCATCCATGATTTATTTCATCCCGAGCATGGGTATGCCCGCCTCAAAGAGACAATTGTTGTTTTTGCAGATGACACCTCCTGAACTATGGTCTCGGGATCACTCGTTTGGTACATTGGTGAAGATTTTGTAATGTATTTCGACCATCAGATGCTCTTCTAACCACACACATTAGCGGGCATCTATTATAACCCTAAATTTCTCTACACATGCATACCTGGCCTTTGGCCCTCTTTCTTTCATTTTTTGCCAAGCCATCACTGAGTTGCTCTTCTAAAAACCCCATTTTTTGAAGATGTACGCGCCCTGCACCAATACTGCTCTCATACATACACTTGTTGCACCACTACAGCCCACGTATGTACGCATGTTGCACCACTACAACCCATGTATACTTGCAAAAGTTGCAAAAAATAAAAAGTTTCAAGGAATTCGTTGAGATTACAGGCTATTGGGTAGTTTCCCAACTAATTCACTGCCTATAGCTGGTCACCCAACCGAATAACCATCTTTTTGTCATATAAAAGGAGGTTTTGGGGTCTCATTCCACGTCTAGACATAATAACAGTGAAACTCTACCCGTTTCACATCTCCTCGTTGCCCCAAGTAATTGCATCCCTTTTGTGAGAATTGCCTCAACATTCCCCAATTAGCTCTTCTTCCTCCATCAGAACCCATTCACTTCCCAAGAAGAGATCAAAAGGTTGAGAGGAGAATCCATACAGTGGTGCACTTGGAGCTTGGTGAAGAGGAGCCTGGACCAGGTTCGTGGAGCAGTAGTTGGCTTTGGTTGTAAACGGTATACTCATTGAGTTATCAATAAAAGAAGTACTTTTCCTGTCCCAAATCATGGTGTATTGAATGCTTTTAATGGTTTATGTTTTGACATTCTAACATCTAACCCTAATTTGTATATGAATTGCATGCTTGTAGCTTTTTGTTTGTCTGTATTTGAATGCGGGCCAGCCTTGGGAGGAGGCATGCAGTCAACGAAGATTTCAAGCGCAAGAGGATCATCACCGGATGCGGAGTAGAGGTATAGTTACCTGATCCCTCTCATCTTTGCTTTTCTTGTACGAGTCTTGGATATGTTTGGGGTAGTTAGAGGAGTAGTTAACTTTTAAACGATTAATTGATCTGCCTACATTGTAAACCCTGGTGTAGTCATAGGGGGGGTTTTCCCGCTAGCAGTAATAGTACCTTTCAAGGATTGTTGTCACAACTATAATGTAGTTATAATCAAACTTGATATGTGAAAATTGGAAACTTATCAATTTAACCAGTAAAACCTGGAACCTGGAATCTTATCTTCGAGAATGAGTGTTGTTGTTTTCCTTCTTAGTCTCCTTCACTCAAGATGACAAGTATTCTCTCCAACCTGTCCCCTGTAATAAGAGAATATGCTTTCTTGACAGAATTCTGAGTTAGGGAGTATAATGAAAGTAAACTCGGAAATATCAACCTTAATCAATCTAATACTTTGACTATAGCTAACTTCTAACTTTAACTTTGAACAGAGGTTAGTATGATAATCATAACTTCAATAGATCAAAATACAACTAGATGTTCATAAGATCGTAATAATGCCATAACAACTAGAGGCATATCAAAACAATCAAACCTAGAGTGTGTTTTTCCTCTGAATGTGTTAGATCTAAGATCCCTCTAGATCTACAATTGTTGTTTGGACAAAAGATCCCTTCTCCTGTAAATACCCTTAAGATAATGATACAATTTAAACATATACAAGTACATTCCTCCAGCAACAGTGACAAACAATGACGAACCTTGAAACTTCAAGGGGCTCCAACTTGTAATCTAAAAGTAGTTGGAGATGCACTAGGGTAAGGCACACTAGGACAACCAAATATAAGGCCCACTGTTTCACAGAAACTTCATTGGTCCAGAGGAACTGTAACTAGTACTGCAACTGGTACTACAACTGGTGTTGCAACTGGTGGTACAACTGGCAGTCCAACTGGCACTACAACTGGTGTTGCAACTGGCAATGCAATTGGTACTGCAATCGACACTACAAGTGGCATTGAGCAACTGACACAAAGGAAATGGCACTACAACTGCAACTGGTACTACATACCTAGGGGTTTATGAAGAAACCCTAATTTCTCAACTTAAAAAATTTCCAGATCTAATCTGGGGAAAAGATGTGCCCTACTTAGGAGACCTTTTTGATGGGTTCAGTAAGTGCTAAACAAGATTAGGGGAAACTGAGGATCTTCCTTCCAGTGGTTAGACTATTACGAAGGCAACCAACTCTGATTCTATGTTAAAATTTTGGTATGCTCGTTTAACCATAGATAATGTCACATCATTGTCACCCAACCATAGGCATTCACTATGCCACCCCTGAACACACTAACCTTTTCTTAGATAGAATGATTCTAGAAAGTCCACACTAGAACCAACAAATAAACGCTAGCCAAAATATTGTTGCAATAACATCACAATAACCATACAAAGTTAGTGTACCTTACACCAAGAGAAGCACAAGAGAGATACCTAGACTATTCCTCCAGACTTGCGCCCTCTCTAGCTACAACTGCATCTCTCCAAAATTGTACCCTAGCTACCATTGTTGTTTCTCCTTAGACTTGTGCATTGTCTAAGTGAGTGTATGCACAAATGAGATAAGGCGTCACTTTATTTATACTTAATTTGCCAGTGAACTTTTTCCACAGGGTCAACCTATCTTTTCTGGAAAATATAATTTACTTTGATTTTTTTTGGCAAGGCCAACTTCTCTTTTTGGGTTTCTTATTTCTTTATTATCATTCTCCTTAGGCTGACTTCCCTTTCTGGGTTTCTTATTTCTTTATTATTATTCTCCTTGGGCCGACTTCTCTTTCTGGGTTTCTTATTTCTTTATTATTATTCTCCTTAGGCCGACTTCTCTTCTACAGTTTCCACACATGGGTTTAATTTTTCTATTACTTCCAGAGTATTCTAATCTAAGTACAAAGGTTACACTTGGAGGTTAATACCTCCCATAGCTACCAAAACATCAATATCCTGAACTCGTTGGTGTACTCTTGCACACTCTTCCCTTGCCTTTTCCTAAACTGATGCCAATGGATCCATTGGTCCTTTACATACCTAATAGGGTAAAATTGGGACTTGATGAGAGTTTTAAACACCTCCCACTTAGTTACAAGTGGGTCACCTTATAGCCTAATTGTATTCATGTGGATTTCCTACCATGTTGGTGCATGCTAGTTTCATTCAAGCAAATGAAATTTTATGCTCTCCATCTATGTTATGGACATTGAAGTACACTTTTAACTGTTGCAACTAATGATTCAACTTAACAACACCAATCTCACCTTGGTATCACTTGATGTCCACTTTTGCTTCCATTTAAAATAGAGGTTGTTAAGGAGTGATGGCACTGGAACTTGGATTCTCTTTCTCGGACTATTTTTTCAACTCATTTTTTGGGTCTTCACTATCTCCCAATTTTTCATTTGATCCAACTTCAAAGTTAGAGCCACCAACCTCTCTAGAAGGTCCAAACTTGTTTTCTAGAACCACCATGAGGAGGGCCATGTTGTGAGAGATATCAGTGACTTGCTCTTGCATCCTTGCAAATCTCTCTTTTGTTGCATCCTAGGGTTCTTATGAATAGACTCATATGCTATGGCTAGGGTTCTTCCACTTCCTTCTTAACCCAATTCCTGGATCCTGCAACTTTCCATAAATACCCCAAATAAATCTGTCTTTGATACCGATATGATCTATAAACTGTCATGGATATTCGACTGGAACATTTCATCACAACAGATCTTGTATTATGTTGAAATGTTTTACTATGCAATTTTATTTCCTTAGGTCTCAAATTTGTTAGCACTAACTTAATGCTCAAATTTATAAAAATAATTGATGAAAATGAAAGAACAATCAAATGAACACACATCCACACAAGTGAACACAAGATGTATCCTGGGAAACCTGATACGGGAGAAAACCTAGTTAGAAGCTTAGGCCTATGCTTTTCTCTCTTTTCTTCAGTTACGAAAATGCAAATACAAAGAAAGGGGCACTCACTATGGAGTTGTCTTTGACACTATGGCCTAACTGCCTACTATAAAATCTTCTTCCTCCTCTGATATGCTCTCAAATCCCACTCCTATATGCTCTACTCAACTATGGAACACGTAAAATTCTAAAAGAATGGAACCCCCTCTCCTCTTAGTAGCCCATTATTTAACATAGCCTGAAAGCCATCTAGGTTAGGGTTTTGGATGCCTCAACCCTCAATTATTGTTATTGTTTTATACCTTATAGAATATTATTGAAATCCCACATGTGGCTAAATTCACATGTGATTAATTGGGGATGACGTGGCATCGACTAAGTACCAATGTGGGTAACAAGGTAGGTCAACTTGCGTGAGGCATAACTTCCACATATGAGATCCAATTGAGGAAATTTTTGTACCATTGGAAAGGTTTTGGTGTGTAGAACAACGTCGGGGGTTAGGAGTTATACCCACAAAATTTTTACCCAAAAAGTGCAGTTTGATGCCTCAAAATGGTTTTGGAAGGTTCTAGACCCCAAATTTCCAAATTGGGACCTACCGCTAAAATGGGCCTTGCAAGCCAATTACTATAATTTTTCCACCTACAAAGTACCAAGATGCATGGAAAATTATATAATAATCCATTATATATCATCAATATTTCCTAACAACAGAGCTAATGCTTGAGAAAAATCAGTGTCTTCTTGCAAGGGCTCCTCTGGATGGGTAAATAACCATTCCATTACCAACTCAACACGGTTTGAGTGAACATTTCCAAGAGCTTCTTCTACCCTTTCCCTTGAGAATCCCATTTCAACAATCATTGCAATTACTAAATCATTATGAGGTGATCTAATATCTTGAGTTGACAAATTATTGCCTCCAATAGCTTTCACCACTTTGTCATCAACTCCAAAATAGACATGCTTCATGATGGACTAGAATGAAGTAATGAATTCCATACTACATTGGGGAAATGAGGATGATTCCAGATAGGGAAAACTATTTTCAAGATTTGTGACTATAGTACCATTGCAAATTTCTTCAAATATTTTGGGGGAGAAATGGTCCCATTGGTAATAGGTTGCATAAATGACTTATATGAAAAGACAATGACCTCGATATATCATAGAAAAAATCTTGGAGTGACTTTTTTTATTTCCTTCCACTTTGTTTATGGAGGGGCTTTCATCAGAGTGAGAAGACTATGCTTGATCAACATAAACTTTCCATCCTTGGGTAGAAGAATCAATGTTCAACATTTTTTGACATTGTGCATGGTGAGCAAAATCGTGAAATAAATGTATTAGATCAAAAAGTTCAGGTTTTTCATTGCAAATAGATGACTACCTATGTCGATTCAAAATAAGATCGACATAATTCCCAACAAAATACTTTGGAAAGTGATCAGTGATGTCACCTACATGCACATCCAAAACAATTGTGACAAAGATGGAAGGAAAACCATATAAAGGAACCATAACCATACACCTCAACATTTACAAAAAAGTAATCTTTTAAAAACAGATACGGCACAAACATTTTAAAATGTCAGTCCATACTAACAAATTTATATGAACCTAGCCCTAAGAATAGGAATCAATCTTACCAGTCCCCGAGGTGTAGGACAGTCGGTGACGGAGTGTGTTCTTAAGGTGCTCTGTGATGTTAAAGTCACCGGTTCGAAACCTGTGGGGACAAAAAATCCAACCATGTTAAGGGTTGGTGTGGCTCAAGCCGGGTGCGATCCCCGGATGATTTTGACGGCTTAGATGCCCTTGAGTTGCGGTTTCTTAGCCACAAGTTAGTCCCACATGTCACGGACAAACTAACAAACAAAAAAAAAGAATCAATATTACCATTAGATCGGGTAACCATTTGCTTATGATTAGCATCACTTGAAGTCGACAAGGTTTGGATTGAAGAAATTAAAATCTAGAAAAAACCTCATTCAGTGCAAAAGTAGCAACAAACCACAAGCATGCACATCCAAAATAGTTGTGACAAAGATGGAAGGAAAACCATATAAAGGAAAAAGTTGCAATAGGTAACATTTATTTTCTCATAGATTATCCATAAGTAAAAGTTCTTAACCATGGAAGGGAAAGAAGGCATAACCATACACCTCAACACTTACAAAAAAGTAACATTTTAAAAAAAGATATGGCACAAACATTTTACAATGTCGGTCCATAGTAACATATTTATATGAACCTAGTCCTAAGAATAAGAATCAATCTTACCATTAGATCAGATAACCATTTGCTTATGATTAGCATCATCTGAATTCATCAAGGTTTAGCTTGAAGAAATTAAAAGCTAGAAAAAACCTCGTTCGATGCAAAAGTAGCAACAAACCACAAGCATCAAAAGAGTTTCAAACCTATGAAAAAACTACAAATAAAAGAAGCGTGTATATAGAAGAACAATAATAAAGATGATAGTTAACTATCAAACAAAACCTTGGGAAGAAGAAAAGCATATAGCCAAATATTTTGTGTTGAGCCCTCAAAAAAATCATCTCCCAAGATAAACAAATAAAATTAATCATATCACAACTACAAAAATTTTTAGGGAGACTCGATATCATACAAAAATGTGAAGAACCATCCAAGTAAGAGCATATTTTAGTACAGTTTTGTCAAAGAAATTTTGTCACACAATTCAACAATCAAATACAACAACGATATTTAGAAAAATTAGATGCCAATTTTGCAAAGACAAATTACCAAACATGACAACTTGACCATCCTTTACTTCAAAATTACCAATTACATACAAGGCAAGCATTTATTAGAGCAAACAAAATCTGACCTTCCAATTACCAAACACAGTACTCTCACCTTCATTGAGTTATTACTACTAGACTATTTAGAGACCAAGACAACCATGGAATAATATTAGTGCCTCGGGTCTTTTCCAAGACATGTTGACAACCTAATAAAATTAGTAAGAGTCACATCAACTTAAATATAGAATGAAAATTCCTTGAAATGCTAAGTTTATGTTGGAAGTAACATTTGATAAATACACACTTTCAAACAACAAAAATTGAAATTCCATGCAAACAAATATCTCGACTTTTAAATCGTGTGAAATAAGTTATGTAATTTAACTGCTAATTAAATCATTATTACAATCCCAAAAAAAAATATGTGAACTCACTCTCTTAATTGAATATCCTTTATTGTACAAAGAGACACAAACACCAATGAATCAATTCAACACATAAATAGATGAAATTTGTTATGTTATTAAACTTTATCAATTAGATGAGAGCCCTATTCCTTGTACAAAGAGACACAAACACCTATGAATCAGTTCAACACATAAATAGATGAAATTTTTTATGTTATTAAACTTTATCAATTAGATGAGAGCCCTATCCCGACAACATGTAGCACAGTAAGAGACTCATACCATTTTTTAAATGGATTGAGAGGCACACAGATGCTCCAAATAGTGGACTACACCTGTAATGTGAGTATGAATAACTTGTGAACCAAGATATAATCTCCAATGAGATGATAAAGAGAGTCAAAAGACATATGTTTGCTGCAAAAGATTGGATAGAAAATGTATTTTCAATGGAAGGGATTTGCTTAGCCATGAACACCAACATTGACATACTTAGCATGATATTAAGTATGTTCAAACTTTAAATTATTCAAATAAAACTACTTATGAGTTCATGTAATATGATTCATGAAAGATCTATTTTAAAATGCAACTCCATGGGTCATGTCCATTTTAGTGGGATTGGAGATGGAATACTAGGAAAACCTTCTACATCTATGTGGGAAGGGATCTTCATGGCGTCATAAGACACGCCTTTGACATTGTCTTGTACATGAAAAAAAGGTGTGGGGTGAGGGAGCCTAAAGCCCATTGGTTAGGAGGTGCCAATTCATTTGGAAATTTCACATGTCTTTCAAGTACAAAGTCTTAGGTTGGCTTATGCTTCACCAAGTTGTGGTTGTCAAGACCAAGTTTCATAATGTTAATGTTACCAATGTTTCATGCACACTTTGTGGCAAAGACGAAACATTTGAGAATGTATTTTGGAGATTCCCATTTTTCACATAGCATATAATTTTCAAATGAAAGGATAAATATAAAATGCTATGTATACCAAACTAAATGTAGAAGGTGCATCAACGTAATGAGTTCCAGATTTTGACATAATTTTGCTAATAACAACACAGTACAAATGACAATATGAAACCTAACACATCTAGAGCATGGAACAAGGCATAGAAGTATAATTAATACAAAGAATGTTGGTGATACCAATACATTTACAAAGACTTGTATCATAGCTTTGGCCCTATACAGGGTCGTTTCACATTTTGTATGAATAGAGATTTACCTTTTCAACATTACCAAAAATTTGGAGATAACTCAATAGTTTCCTTTCCATTGCAAAGACATGCAATACATCATGATAGAATTATAAGTTTATATGTTGGAATGGTAATTAGGTAAATACATATGCATAAAAACAAGCAGGAGATTCTAAAAAGAGTAGAGGGAAACACCTAAATAAGCTTCTCTTAGTTTTAAGAATATTTTTTTCTTTGCTAAATAGACTCAACCATGTGAAAGTGGAAGCCCATATGTCCCATTCCCCCATCACATCACTCTCAATTCCCCATATCTAATCTATCTGCTAGAAAATAATTTAAACTAACGTAATATTATAAAACATGTAAGGTTAACGCATAAAAAGTAGTGACACAAAAATCATAATAAAAATAGCTTATACTAATAAAATTGATTGTTAAAATATGTCGACATCCACATAATGTCTCCTACTATATACAATCACTTCCTACACAATTTATTTATTTTTTTAACTCGTAAATGACATGTTCAATCCCTCTAGGTCTTTAATTGGTAGATGTTCTTCCCTTGCTTATTCGAGCTACATACTTGAACACGGTGTCATGTATCGCTTACATGCACCTCATGAGTCGAAATAACACCAACTACAAAAAAAGGGGGTTAAAGTCATATGGTTAGTGAATATTAACATATAAATTATAAATCATTAATGTTGAAACTTCCATATAATAGTTTAATAAAAATGTAATTACAGTTTTTATTACCTACTAGACTAGTGAACATTGACATGGTTTGGGTGGCAATCTCTTCCTCTTTCCTTCCAACACCCTCATTTATAGTCTCTATCCTTGAAAAAAAAAAAAATTATAAGTATACCAAGTACAACTTAATAATAGCTATCATGCTTCTAACTTTATACTCATATTACCATCATGAAGCTGCTCTCCACTATCAACCTCATTATCATTGATGTTCTCTTACATAAAACAATGAAGGCAATAAATTAAAGGCAATATTAATCAATCATGAATGGGTTTTATAAAAAAAACAACATTCCAAATCAATAACTTTTATTTGTCGTGACATTCAACATGAAAGTTTATGATTGCACTACCATACTTTCTCAGTGTTCAACCATGGCTTTAAAACTGATATGGAATGTGTTGATTACACAACACACCCTAAAAACATTTGCAATATCTTGGGTACCACATCTTTTTTAAGTACTTGCAACTGAATTCTTGCATCTTAGGTTTACCGATTTCTTGCATGTCATTATGTTTTTGAACTTATCTTTGTCTTTGGTTTTTGTCTTTGAGGAAAATTTTGGGTTTCACGGATACAGTGAAAAGTAAGAGCACTCACGAAATGAGCTTTTAAAAGCATCAAACGAAATAACATAAAACGAGGTTCGTCGAATGAACCCAAAGGGAAGAGCACTGAAAGGTATGTTTTCCCGAAGTGTCGAAAATCATTTTTTGGGTGCCGAAAGGCATGTCTTTCCTAAGCACCAAAAACATATTTTTTATGATGCACGAGTTAAACAAAGTTTGAAGCCTACCGAAAAGGGTTTTGTGTGTTCACCGAAAAGAAGACTAGGAAAAGAATCATTTCTCATCGAAAAGGAAAGTCGAGTTTTGTCGCCTAGCCGATAGTAAGTTTCATATAACCAAATTTCATATAGCAATTTTGTATAACCAAATTTCATATAGCAAGTGAATATTTATTTAGTTCATAAAATTGAATCTTGTAATGTTGTTTGAGGTTTTAAATTATTCTTAGAATTGTTTGATTGAAGTTTTCCCATGTATTGCACTTTAGTCACACTGTAAATATCTCCTTTATTTTTTGTTGAAACTAACTAATTGTAGGAGATAAGCCACCGAGAAGGATTCATGGGCGGTATCTTGTCAAGTCTCCTAAAATTAAGACCAAGGAAACAGTGGAAGGTTTGCAAGATAAACCAGTGGAGATTGAAGACCCTACAGAGGAGTATGTTTCAGTAATCCAATTCCTAGCATATGAAGAACCTCTACCATAACCCATATTCAAGGATATCAAAGCAAGTATTGGGACTCAAGTACCTCTGCTAGGATGGAATGAATTATTTGTGAAAGATTATTCAGAGATGGTACCCCATAGCGATCTTGTGGTTAGAGAAGTTGACAATAAAGTCTTCATGAACATAAGAAAATCTTGTTTGCATTATGCGGTATCCAAGGCGCATGTTTTCCCTTGTTCTGAAGACATCGAATGGATTATAGATTGCACCATTATGAAGAGAAGTATATTTGTAGATGTAAAGGTGACTGTATAGGATCTTTCTTAGTAGAGTACTTGGAAAAATATTACAAGTTCAAAATCCCAAAGTTCAACTAGTTACTTATGTTGTGAATGAATTTTGTGATAAGAATGATGTCGGAAAGATTTTAACTAGTTGGTGGAAGGAGGACTAGAAGTTTGTAAACAAAGCTAATGTTTTGTATATTATCATTAATTTGAGAGAACCATATATGTACTTGATGGGGTTGATATGCAGGCTATATTGAGAAAAGGAATGTTCAGGTTTTCAAATGCATGGGCTCCTCTGGCATATATAATGGCTACAATAGGGAAGATTATTAATTGGGGAGGCATTTTATCAAATTAACTCAGTGTTATGATTGAGAAGGCTCATAGAGAAAAAGAGACACCTAGTGCAGTTCCTTCTTTTTATATGGCCTCTTATTTATTGGATGTTGTGTGTGCCATGAACCTATTTCCAGGACTCAATCTTAGTTGGCATAGTTCAAAAGCCCCTATTCATGTGTATTGTCAGATTTTTGGGGAAACTAAGTACAAGTAGCGATATATAGAAATATGTGATCATTTCTTAGCTCGATTGTATTTCATTATTTTCCGAGAAGAATGTCACGGGTTGATTGATCATGCAAGAAAGTTTATAGGTTGTATTGACTTACATAAGGATTTTGGTGCAACCCTGACACCTCATATTTTGCCAAAATATGTATCAAAAAGACTTGTTGTGGGGGAGATAGCGTATTAGATAGTGTTGCAAGGGTTTAATGCCTCATTCTTGAAGGAGGTGAAGAAAATTATTTTTATACCTTATGGTTTTAGACTCATGCATTATTTCATCAAGGATATAAAACATGATAGGTAGGAGGCAACTAGTCATCTAGAATACGGGTTATTGTTAGTACAATTCAAAAGGCATGATTATGAGGGGTTGGTTGCCAAACATCGTGAGTTAGTGTCCTTCACTTGGACTTATAGTTGTGAGAAATGGGAAGACAGTTATTTTTTTAAGATGCTCATGATTTGGATAGGGTGTTAGAAAGAAAGAAGAATCTTCATATGACTTTTTTTAAACTATGTATAGTGACAAAAAAATATTAGAGATACACAGAGGATTAGTCATTGAGAGAGATGAGAGAGAGGCTAAAGAAGATAGGAGATTAGAGTAAAGAAGATTAAGAGAAGAGGCATAATTAAAACCCATTCAAGATAAACAACTCAAATTACAGTGAGAGAAGAAATCCCAAAGACGAGTAGAAGAGGAGTTTAGAACAAAACAAGAAGCAAAGGCAACTCAAGAAGAATTAGAAGCCAAAATAATGGTTGTCAAAGTAGAACAAAGAGAAAGGGACTTGTAGAAGTAGAAAGAAAGGGAAGACTTAGAAAAGAAGCTACAAGAGGAGAAACTTGAGAGAGAAGAAGAGGATAATAGAAGGAAAAAATAAGAACAGGAACATCTAATTGTTGAGGACCTAAGGAAGAAGAGAAGTTACAAAAAGAATTAACTAAAAAGGAATGGGGTTTTACAGGACAAACACAAGTGGAGCAATCAAAACAACAATCCATAGCCTTACTCAAAGAAGTCATTGAATTGATTGAAGTTGGGGAAGATGCACTTCAATCAAATGGTAAGCTTAAAGAGGAAAACAGAGTAAATGATAAAGCTAAGGAAAATATGTATGGGATGGATGACACGATTGAAAATATTTCACGTGAGATGGGTATGGCATCGGATTTGGATATCCTACTATGAGGTCAACCACCCTTGGATCTATATCTACTTCTTTTTTTACTCCAAGTGGTTCTACCATTGTTTATTCAAGCCCGACCACTTGTTCTACCTAAATTAATGAAAATGAAAATCCTACAACGAGTGAGTGTGTGTCTGTGTTTAGAGGGAAATAAAATATTTGACCTTTAGAGAAAGAAGGAGAAACGCCACTCTACAATAACATCGTATATGATGGATCAATTCACCAATACAATAGGTCAAGGGTTTGAACAATCTCTTGGGATTTGGAATTAAATATGGGGATGAGTGAAAGGTTTTCGAAGGGGTTCAAGAATATAAATAAAATAACATATATAGTATCCTATATAACTATTCTATCTCTATAGTTACAAATGTGAGATGAGTCAGTTTTAAGTGCATAACTATAAAGCTCATTTGACAAAGTGTTGTTTCTTTATAATGTAAAAAAACTATCCCATTTTGGTAATTAATGGGCCCAGTATTATAAGTGAATAAGGTATGGAGTTGCTCTAAAGACACAGGAGGGTGAGGGTGAGGGAACTAAACTAAAACACTCTCTCGACCAAAGGGAGGTGAGGTAATATTTCGTCATTTTTGTCCCAACATTGATTTTTATTGGGTATTCTCAATAATTCATTGAAATCCTTAATTAGTAAGCATGGAGCTCCTAATAGCACATGTTAATTAATGTAATATTCTATTTATTTGATGAATTTGATGCCCCAATCCTTTTGGTTGAATGACTCCGCTCTTATTCCTTGGACACTATGATCCTTGACTTAATTGTCGAACATCTTATATAAGATGTTGTGGACAACTTTACTACACGATATTGCTTCTTTCCTGTTGTTTTCACCCACGAGATACGTACTATGGAATACATATTCTTTCTTTCATTTTTCCTTTTGTTACTAACTATGGAGGATGAAATCCAACTGGCTTCCTTTCCTTTCAACCATGGTACAAAACATGGAGGATGAGATCCAGATTACTTTTCCATGTCCTTTCAACCCTAAATCTACGTATTTCATTCCCCTTTCCTCCGTTGGGTGTAGAGAGGGTGGTTGTAGAAATACTTCCTAAAATTGGTGGGTGTAGAGGGGAGACCTTGATTGATTCCATATGATTGGATAATTTTAGAGTAGGTACGAAGAAGAAGAGGTTGTGTGGGAAGACCCTTATTCCTATAATGTGGGTGGGACAGTTATAGAGTAGTTCTCTAGGGAAGATAGGGTGTGGGAATACCTAGATTCGGGCAATGTGGAGAGAGAAAATGGGAAGAACCTAATCCTTCTATGATGGGGAAGGCCTCCTTCCTTTAGGTGAGTCATAAGGCAATTCAAAGAAACTTCCCTTTCCCTACACTAGGAATGGGTCGTTATCTCTACAGGACACTCTCACCTTGGAGTAAGGAAAGTCATAATCCACCTTAGAGTAAGGCAAGTCATAAGTCTAGAAATCCCCACTAAGGAAAATCATAAGGCAAGAAATAATCCTTCCCACCCATCTAATTATATTGATTATTTGTGTAAGATTAGTTACTTATCAATAGACGTATTATTGAGTTAATCTTTCCCCCTATATATTTGTATTATAAGTTACTTACCAATACCACACCTCTAAGGTTCTCTAACACTTCAAATACACCTCTTAGCTCCCTCTTAACTTCGCAAATACCTCTTCAATAATACTTCTTATCTTCCTCTTAGCTTCAATAAAAACTATCCTACAAGTTATGTTTTCCTTGATTGTCCCGCACCCTTTAGCCATCCTTGAATTTGTAGGAGCTAAAAGATCACACTTGTAGAAAGGCATAGTGAGGCCAACTTTCTCTAAGTCTGGAAAAGCACCAATTACTCTAAGTGGAAAAAGTAAACATAAGCAGTTTATCACAGGTGGCTCCATATAGGCCCAGAAAATAAAAGGGAGTCAAGCATTGGCAAAGGGAAGGAATCTGAGATGGATTGTTTTCACACCCATGGTAGCCTAAAAAATATTCTATCATGGGGTGATCAACCAATATCGAACCCTATGAACAAAATCGTCGATATTGAATCCATTGCTTACAACCACTAGAGGCAGGCCATTGTCAAGAGAATGCAAAAGAGGAAAATAATAGATATAAACAATGTTGTAATATGCACTACAGAAGAGCCTTTGCTAGATACTAAGAGAGTAAATCTTAGTGAACTCTTATCTACTAGATTAGCAATTTCTCATGCTACCATTGATCAGGATAGAGTTAATGAGAACAAGACAAAGAAAATGAAAAAGGAGGTTACATTCCTAAGAAATCAAGTAAGTTATTACAAGGGATCATGTGATATTGTAACCAAGTTTGTGGAGGATATTCTTGAAGAATACATGAAACATGCGCAGATAAGAATGAGTTTTATTGACAAAAAAATAGAGATTCAGGAAGAAACTCTACAATTACCAATAGTGCACAAATATATCATGAAATGGCATGAGAAACAAGCCAAAGTGCAAGACCAAATTGAGTATATTGAAGAAATTAAAAAGGCCTGTGAGGAAGAAGATCATGGCATCAAGACCATTACAGAGGAAAAGTTAGCTCGAATACATAGATCAATTTGGTACTAGAGGGAACTAGCTATAGTATTAAAGAATCAAGTAGATGAGGAATGGCCATCATGTCTGAAATTGTGGCAGATTTTTAATGACACCATGTTCGAAAGACAGTTACCTAGTTTCAGCCAACCTGTAGAGTTTCATCCAATTGATGAAGTAGTGTGATATTTCAAGCAGATGGTGGGTAAACATGAGGCTAAGATCAGAGGGATTATGTCAATAGAATGTGATCACGTGCAAAAGTTCATGGTTGGTGAAATCAAAATGTTTGCTAAACTGGAGTCTGTGATTCCAAAAATAGAAAATAGCATTCAACATTTCAAGCATGAAAAGGGAAGTTTGAATTTACCCATGGATCAACTCGTTTTCCCACATCATTGGTTGTGTGAAGAATTTTTTGAGCAATGGACCAGCTATGACATTGAGCATGCATTGGTTGAATCTCCCATATCAACAGAGTCATAATGACGTGCTAACTTTTAAGCTTTATATTTTTTTAAGTTTGTAGTTTCAATTATAACCAAAGAGATCGACCTCTAGTCAAAGGGATTTTTGGCTCTAGAGCAATTTCATAAGAATTGTAGTAGAGAAATATTTCAAAGTTGAATTCAGAAACTCTTTTTTGGATTCAAGACATTTTGGTTTGTTGGATTTCTAGGTATTTGTTCATCATCGTGGATTATTCTACCACTGATTAAATATCACATGTGTTTAATAAGAATTTGAATACTATTAAGTTATCTTATATGGTTGAATGAATTGTTGGGTATTTTCAGTAAACAGTTAGTTGTTTTCTTAGTCATTTTCAATTATTTTTTATATGGAATGCCTTTATGAGTAATTCCGAGCATTTTATCAACATAATTTTCATCTCTTTCAACTTTATAGTATGTATACTTATTGAATATCATCATGTAATAACTAGTTCTTAAACGAATAACTTCCAAGAGAATTAATAACTGCTGGATGTTTTCATTGACTGTTCCCATAGGTTACCCTATAGAACAAATTTCTTCAAACTCTTTACACTGACTTATTTTTTGCATTTATTCTTATAAAACTAGAAAACGTAAAAAATATTGAAAAGAACTTTTAAATCTCATCGAATGGTTTTCAAACCATTAACTGTGATTATTATTCCATACTAAACCAGGAGGAGTCTAATTGGCCCTCGTCTTGGGTATCATCCCCACTGTTGAGCATTAGGAATCCATCCCCCTCAACATAATGCAATCTTGAGTTCTTATTGGGTGGTTGAGGAGTTGTAATTTTCTGCTACATTTCATAATGTCACAAATTTTAATTATTGGATGCAATTAAATAAATGTTTAATGATCATAGTAATGAAATGTTTTAATTATTTCGTACTTACAATTTTGGCTTGAACCTTAAGGTAACCACCCTAGCCAAGTTTGTGTTGGCCATGTTACTCTAATCTCATCTTGGTGGCCTTTGAGGTATCTTTTAGCATACCACAAGTTTTGATTGGGTCAAATATCCCACTTTTTATGTAGAACTAAAACAATTCAATGTAATCAATTAAATATGTCATATAACTTCCTCCACTTGGCGATGCATTGCCTTCTTTTCTCATTTTCTTCTCCCTTACATCTTCCACTAGATCCCTCCACTCCCACTCGAAAATCATTGAAGGACACTCATATATGGGGTTATCTTGCAAACTAGCCCTTTATGTGTTCCTCACACATTTCAAATAATTATCAGATGAAGGGAGTAGTTTACTTTTGTTGAATGTATCTTTACCAAAGAGGTTGACCAAGTAGTACATACATTCATTCTTCAAATTATCAAGTTGACTGCTACACCTTGTATGAATGGAAGGCCCAAAAATATTTGTTCCCTTGTCATTCAAGGTCTTGCAAAACATATCATTTGTTTACGAACCATATTATTAGTAGTAGTAGTATGGTTCCCTTTATGTGTTCCTCACACATTTCAAATAATTATCAGTTGAAGAGAGTACTTTACTTTTGTTGAATATATCTTTACCAAAGAGGTTGACAAGTAGTACATTCATTCATTCTTCAAATTATCAAGTTGATTGCTACACCTTGTATGAATGGAAGGCCCAAAAAAAAAAAATTGCCTTCTCATTGAAGGTCTTGCAAAACATATCATTTGTTGTCGAACCATATTATTATTAATATGAAATAAACATAAAAACTATGTTTCTATCATATAATAATGGGAAATAATTAACATATTACTAATTACCATGGACTTTTGGCATATCGAATGGGACAAGGTGGTTTTACAACAAAAAATCAATCTATAGGTCCCCCTCTAGAAGTACGGAGAGTAGAGTTCATAGACTAAGTAAGAGTGGAAAAAGGATGAGTCGAGGATGGGACATGACCACTAGGAGTGGCAGAGATATCGATCAAGGGGATGTGACCACTAGATGGAGAGGTAAATAATTTGTTTGGTATGTGGTTAGTGGTTAGATGCAATGGTGTAGGCACGTCACCATTGTTAGCGTTGACCTCGTGATTAGAATCATGTGTTGATCTCAAAACTGCTATAGAAAATAACCATTTTATGGTTAGCTACAAGAGTAATAAATTAATCAATTGCAAAGTTGGTGCATACTCCATATCATTTAATTTCCTCCATTAGTTCATGGTGCCTATGCATAAGCTCCTATATGTTGTCTGATAGGACCCCAAGAGGGTCATACATGGGGCTAAATGTATATTATATGATCCCAAGTAGGACATATATGGGTTTAAATATATATGTAATATGGCCATCCTAATAAAGGGGCCATATGTGCAATGTGAGAATAGATATATAGAGAGATCATGTATTCATTATTGAAGACATGTGATTTGGATGTATGAATGTATTCGGGTGTTTGGAGGAAGTTCTCCTATTCTTTAAGGAGTGTCTTGAAACTCATATCTATTATATATCTCGGAGTTGTGTTCCATGCTCACATTTTTTGTACATGGTGTGCACTATAGTTTCTTATGGTATTTTAAGTATTTAGTTCATAATAAAGTTGAATTAAAGGAATCAAAAGAAAAAGTTTCCAAATTGCAGAAGGATAATGAAGAGCTAAGCAAATATATTATAAAGAAAGATGATGAGTTTGTGAAGATGTAATCCCTTAAATAATCAATCATTAAGGAGGTTAAAAGCTTAAAGCAAGAAAATAGTAGCGGAGGAAAGTTGGAAAATGATGAGTCTACGGAAGAATTGAAAAAAAAAGAGATGAAGAAACCAAAGGGTTGTGTAAGCATAATCAAGAACTTCTTAATGATGTTAAGAAGTTGAAAAAGGGTTTACAAGAGTCTGAATCAAAGAATAGGGATGAAGATATTACCACTTACCATAAAAATTGAAGAGGATAATATCAAAAAACTTAAAGAGGGAATTTGCAAGAAGGTTGAGGAATCCTTAAATATTGATGACGTAAAATCATAAATGCAATCTAGAATGAAGAAGGATGTCATAATTTGATAAACGGGGTCACATTGCAACTTCAAAAGAGAAATATGACAAGATTCAAGAAGGTGACAAGAAGATAATTGAAGAAGATGAACTCCATCTAGAGGATGTACATGTCAAATATGATTGGATTATCTCCAACGCTAGAGTAATCAAATACCAAGCAAAGAGGATAGAAGATGCCCTTATCTATGAAAATAAGACAAATTCAATGGGTGTGAAAAATGAAGGAAAACCATCACATGTGAAACCATATCGACACCCTCATTACCAAGAAAGTTTTCAAAAAAGACAAGAAAATCAACATCAGCATTACCAAAGAAGAAGATAAAATTGATTGCCCTTTCATCACTCTCTTTAATATGGTAGAATAATTTGTATTATTATATATGATTATATTAACTTATTAACTTTCTTCACATTAATTTGGCATTAGTATTTAATTTCTCAATTATTTAAAACAAGTTGGAATTAAGAACAATGCAAAATACATTTGAACATTCCATAAAAAATGATGGTTTTTGGAGTCATGGTATATCGCTTGAGATGAGATGAAATTGATATGGATTTATGAGCGGATTGAAATGAAACACGAATCTATAACATTAACATAGATATACAGAGAACAATAACAGAGATACAGTGGAACTTAGCTTCTATTAAATAAGAAATATTTTGAAACTGTAAAATGCAGAATGAAAACAATCTTGCTCAAATGGTGGTAGCTAATCTCTGAGAAGAGATGTGGAAGCTACGCGCATTCGTCTGAGTACATTAAAATGAAGCATCCAAGCCTTTTTAGCATCCAAAAGTAAACATAAAACCCTAGACATCCAAAACCTAACCCTAGGAGATGAAGCACCAAAAGTCATGTGGGCCCCGATGGGGTAAGTTGGTACATCAACTTCACGAGGTCGTAACATTTGCATACGATCTTCGTTTTAGGTGCACGTACCCCGTTGGAAAGGTCTATCCGAGGAATACACATTATGTTGTCACACTCTGACTTTGTCTACAGTGTGACTGTGGCAGGACCAAAAAATGTTGTTTAGGGCCTCAAAATGGCCCCAAAGGTTAAGGACCCGAAAAGATAGAAAAAAAATGCCAAGATAAAAATTGTAACTGCCAAGATGAAAGTTGTATGTGAGCCAAATGGAAGAGGTGGGTGGCCACCGATATCCACATTGATCAATCCTCCCTCCTTAGGAAGCAATGGTCTCCATTGCATTGAGTTCCCCCATCAGATGAGGAAACTTATGTTGAATTTGGTCTGGGGTGAGCCACTTGCCTTGGTGCAGGAGTTGCCTCATTTTGACAATCCGATAAATTGAAGCTTTTGTTGGTGATTTCCCTTGACCTTTGTGTACATGATCTAATCAGTGGATGCTTGTTCCATTCATTCAAGGTTGATCTCTATCGATGTCAATTGTTCTGCTATCTCTGAGGTGTCCAATAATGGTGGAAAGTATGGTCGAAGGAGGTCCACATTAAACACTGGGTGCAAGCCAAGGAAGGAGGGAATGTTGATCTAAAAAGTGTTGGCACCCACAACCTTGGTGATGGTGTAGGGTCCATAGTGGAGTGGACAAAGATTTCGATGGGGTCATGTAAGGCATTCTTTCTGCAAGTGAAACCAAACTTTATCTACCACCTGAAACTTGTGTGGCACTCGATGTTGATCATGGTGTTGCTTGTACTTGGAATTGGACTTCTTCAAAATATCCTGGACCTATTGGCGGATGTGTTGGATTAGTTCAATGAACCGGGTGGCTTTGTCGGCTTTGGTTTTCTCATGGGATTATTCTTCATGTGTGAACGCAAGGGGTAGTGCAACATCCATGGGACCCAATGGTTGAAATCCCAACCCCACCTGAAAGGGGTTCTGGTCGGTTGAGCTATGTACGACTCTATTATAACTATTTTGAACATAGGTAAGACTCTCATCCCATGTGCATGGATGCTTGGAATTGTACATGTGCAAGATATGCACAATCATCCTGTTGATGACCTCAGTTTGGGCATCTGTTTGGGGTTGGAAGGCCATGGATTTGGTGAGCTTGGTGTCCAGCCATGACCAGAGCCTCGACCAGAATGTGCTAAGGAAATGACTGTCCTGATCAAAGATTATGGTTTGTGGTATCCCAAAATGTACCCACACTCATTCAAAGAAGAGCTTGGCAGTGGCCTCTATTGTGATGCTCTTCTTGCAGACGACCAGAAACACCATCTTGGAAAATCGATCAACCACCATGAAAACACAGTCATTTCCCTGCTTGGTGGAAGGAAGGCTTGACATGTAGTCCATCGAGATGGATTCCCAGGGCCTATCGGGAGTAGGTAGAGGAGTGTACATGCCTTGTTTCTTAATGGTCGGTTGGCAATGGCTCAGGCCATGCAAGACCTGATATACTTACTGACATCCTGTCAGAGTTTCGGCCAAAGAAATGTTGTTGCAGCACTGCCACTATCTTTTCTACGCCAAAGTGTCCTGCCACCCAATTGTAGTGAGCTTCCCAAATCAACTTTGCTCGCTTGCTTGATGGAACATAGAGATGGACCAGATAGCACAACAACTCATCCCACAGATGAAAATCAGTGACAAGTGTGGTTGTGTCCAACATCTAGTAGGTTGTGGCGAAGTCAAGATATCACTCGTAGATTTGGGGGCATTCAGAGGTCTCATGTTTGCAGGAATGTAGCATCGTGGTTAGTGTGGAAACTCGAGGTCGGCTGAGGCAGTCAACGACGTGGTTGGTGCTCCCTATCTTATACTTGATGTTGAGATGGATTTGTTGCAAGTATGTGGACCACATTTAATGACAATCATTCTGCAATTTTCCTTGTGTCTGCATGAACTGTAGAGGCTTATGATCAATGTGGATGATTGTCTTTTAGCTGAGAATGTAATTCCTCCACTAATGATAGGCTTGTACAATGGAGTACATTTATTTGTCGTAAGTGGGGTACTTATGGATAGTATCTAATAGTGTCTCACTATGATAGGCCACGAGATGTCCATGCTGAGTGAGAATTGTGCCCACAAAATAGTCTAAAGCATCTGTCTCAATCTCAAAGTGTTGTTGCAGGTCGAGTAATGAGAGCACCAGGTTTGATCAAAAGCATTGCTTCAAATCATCGAATGCTTTATGTTGTGGTTGGCCCAAAAAAAACATTTCCTTGCCACCACCCTTAGTCACTTGGCTAAGTGCCCATGCAATGTGTGAGAATCCCAACACGAACCTGCAATAGAAATTGGAAAGGACTAAGAATATCTGAAGCTCAGTGAGTGTGGTCAGGGATGGTTGGTCACAGATGACTTGGATCTTGGCTGGGTCAACATGCACCCCATGCTCATCAACAATGTATCTTAGGTACTTGACCATGTTCATGTCGAAGGAGAATTTTTCCAAATTTTCATATAGCTTGTGTTGTCGCGGAGTGTGAAGAACCTACTGAATGTGTTGCAAGTGTTCCTCCCAATTCTTGCTAAAGGTGAGGATGTCATCCAAATACACCACCACAAAAGAATTGGTGAAAGGTTGTAAGATATCGTCCATCATCCTCATGAAATTTGTTAGGGCATTTGTCAAGCCAAAGGACATGACCAACCATTTAAAAAGACCTTCTTTGGACTTGAAGGAAGTCTTCCATACATCGGTCTGCTCTATTGGGACCTGGTGGTAGGTAGACTTTAGATCAATCTTACTGAAGTATTTTCCCCCCTTGAGCTGGTCGAGGAGATCGTCAATTCAAGGAATTGGGTACTGGTTCCTTACTGTGATCTTATTAAGGGCCCGATAATCAATGCAGAGTCACCAGGACCCATCTTTCTTCTGCATAAGCATGATTGGGCTCCCATAAGTTGATGAGCTTGGGTGGATTTTCCCCTTTTCAAGCAGCTCTTGGATCTGGCACTTGATTTCCTCATTTTCTGATAGAGAGCAACGATAGACTGGCCCATTGGGTAGCGGTGTTCTAAGGGTCAGATCGATTACGTGCTTGACCTGGTAGTGCATAGGTACCCCAGTGAGTGAGGAGAAGATGTCTTTATATTCTTCCATGACCTTATCCACTTGGTTCTGTTGAGTGGAGAGACCTGTCGCAGAGGCCATGGATGTGGTTGCAACTTTCCGTTCACTCTCAGCACAAATCATGAAGAAGACAAACTTCCTGGTCTGAGAGATGACCTTCCTAGATTGCTTGGAAGATATCAAGGAAATGGTGGTAGATGGGACTACCTTGGGTATCTTGTATAATTTCCTATCCAAGTTAATAATAACACTACGAGGCCTAGACTCATATACATCATGATGTTTCCATAAATAAGGTTGGCCCAAAATAATATCACAAACTTCAATGGGGGCGACATCACTTAATACCTTGTCTTTGAAGGGTTTGATGTCGGAGTCCAGGCAACATTGTTGGCTAATGCACAGATCACTCCCTTGGCGGACCCATTCGACGGTGTACAACTATGGGTGTGGTGTTGTCAGTAGAGCCAACCGCTTGATGACATCTGCTGAGATGAGGTTCTTCTGTCTACCGCTATCAATGATGAAGTGCAGCAGGGTACGCTTCACCCACATATGTGAATGAAATAGGCTCTCACCTTCATCTGGTTCATCAGGTTCATCAGGTTGGAGCTTAGTGGTGGTAGAAACAGTGGCATTGGTTTATGCATCAATGATTAGTCTCCCTTTTCTGGCTTTGACTTGGATTCAGAGCCTACATCTGATTCAAAGGCTTTCACCTCAGCCACCAATGACTGCTTTGACCGGCATTCAATGGTGTTATGCCAGGGGATCTTATGGAACTCGCACCATTTCCAAATGTATTTATTTGTCTTCCCATTGTCCCCTTTTTTTATGGTTTGGAATAGTTGTCATGAGGTTGTCCATCCTTGCTCTGCCCTTTGTTCTACAGGTTAGGGCCACCTTTCCCCTGTGATCCAGATTATTTTCGGCACGAAATGAGAGCAGAGATATAATAAATAAATGCACGGAGATATCGCGTATATCCAATAATATAACAGAAATATATCAGAGATGCAACCATAAACACAGAAATACAGTAATACACGATTTCTATTGATGAAATAAATGTACAGAGACTGTAAAAATACAGAGTGAAAGACTCGCTAGAATGGTGGCAGCTTATCTCTGAGAAGAGATGTGACGGCTACTCGCATTCGCAAG
>JZKD02S1965268.1:0-11858 GCA_000966675.3 Picea glauca | reverse complement strand
TGTGATCATATAAATAAAGGCTTTCTAAGACCATTCCACATTCATTTAGTGGCACCACATCACATGTTACCTCATCCATAAACTTTGATGAAATTGCAAACCTTAAAGTGTATTGCTTTGTTATGGGAAATTTATGATTGTTGCTTATCCATTTAAGTGAGTAAGGTTTATGATGTAACTTCGTTGTCAATCCCAATTGTTTAACCACTTCCTCTGAAATTAAGTTAGATTGAGATCCACTATCTAACAATGTATCGATCTTACTATGTTTCATTATGACCCTTATATGAAACAATTTGCATCTATCTTCATAATCATCACTTGACAAACCAACTGTTCTGATCTTAGTCTCATCACCTGAATCTAATCCCAAGTCTGTCGGATGTGTTGTTGTTGCAAATTTTTGCCTCCCTTTCCTTTATTTGAACCACTTTGGTTTCTTCTCTGGGTGCAATTGTCGGCAATGTTCATCATCGTGCCCTTCTTTCTTGCAATGCTTGCAAGAGAGCTTCTCTTCCTTCACTGCTGTTGAGTTTGCTTTCTTCCCATTCCCTTTTCCTTTGCCTTCCTTCTTTGAATATGATTCCCCTGATACACCAACTCCAGTTTTCCCTACTTCAATATATGTTGCTTTAACATAAACCTCATCAAGATTATTAGGTCCAAACATAAACACAATATTACGAATATGTGCAAGCAAACCTCCTATATACTTCATAAGAGTTTCTTGTGTATGTAATGGAATATCTAACATCAAAGCCATATTACGAAATCCATTTGTATATTCCTGCACTGATTGTCCTTTTCTTAACTTAAGACTTTACCATTCAATTAAATCCTTTTCCTTATATCCCAATGGATAGAACTGTTTTCTAAGTGTGGAAATAAAATCATGCCATGATGGAAAAATCTTACCAACTTGTTGAGTTCCATGTTGCATCTCACTTTTCCACCAGATGAGAGTTGTGTCTTCAAGACAAAGTGATGCCAATTTGATTTTGGTTGCCTCATCTTTGATTTGTTGCACATTACAATATACCTCCATCTGTATAACCCAGTTATCAAGTTTTTCAGCATTAACTTCGCCATCATACACAGGTAAAACAAATTTTACATCAAGTTTAAGTAATGGCATGTCAGGCTTATGTTTATGAGAATGTTTTCTTGCAGAAGTAGTATTCGAACTTGTACTTGAAGAAGAAGAAGAAGATGGTGGTGAAGAGGTGAAGGAGGAGGTTTTGGAGGGTCCTCTCCTTCTTCACTTTTTTCTTGCTTTGAAGATTCCCCTTGAACCGACCTCTTATGTTCCAAGTAATCATCATGCAATACTTTTATCATCTCCAACATGGCAAAGAAAGCTTTTTGAAACTCTCTTTCGTTTTGAGAAAGTCCTTCTTCCGATGCCATATTCTCACTTTGAGATGTCCTCTTTCTTGATCCAATCTCAGGATCTCCTTATACAATCTCTCCTTCACCACGACTTAAATTTTCCCTGGTGACCATTCTTACTCAAAACAACCAAATGCCAACCTGCTTTGATACCACTTGATCTGAAAATGATCTTTTAAAGACTTTGGTTAAGTTTATGCATGAGTTATTTTACCATTTATGATTTAAAGAGAAGAAGAAGGAGAATATGCATAAATGAAGAATGTTAAAACCACTAGAAAACATATAGAACAACAAATGAACAATAAGGGCATCAAACCATAACACCAATCTTGATAATGGAGTTCGGCACAAAATTGACTACGTCTTCGGGCCTTTCAGTGGGGAGGCCTCTTTCATTAAAATTCAATGCTTCAAAAGTAAATCATAAGTACATAAATTGGATTACAAAATGGTCTGTATGTTTTCTACTCGACCTCAAGAATCCAACACAACTGACGACACTGAAAAAGGTTGAGCGTAGATCCCGGAAATGGCCTTCGAAGTTTCCAGCTTACTGACTTCACCTACATAACAATGGCTTACTCTCCACAACTTGGCATAATTCTGCTAATATGAACCTCCTATGGCTATCAAAAAGACCTGGTTTATATAGAACTTCAGTTGGGGTTCACATCCCAACTTCCTCCCAAAATCTAGCCTTAAATCGGGCTCTAGATTCTCTAATAATGGGCAAAATCCCATTAAAATCAACATAAATATCATAAAAATTCAAATAATATAGTTACAAACCTACTTTGGGAAAAAATTTGTCGTGCACCCCTGGGCCTCTGGCTCTTGGTCATGTGGGTCACCATGTGGCCATGTGCTAGGTGTTAAACAGTTAAGCCTACGCCCAAGGTACTCGTCCTTGGTCATGTGGAAGTGCCATATGGCCTCGGGCTGGGTTAAACACATGTCGCGCCCCCTTTGGATCAACCATCGGTCTAGCACCTTGGTCGACGGGCTAGCCCTGTTGACCGGGTGCTAACCCCAAAACTCTGCACTAACTCAATTTAAAAGGAAAACGTGCCACATGGTTTAATAAGAAACAAGATTGCCCAATCAGTCGGGTGGTAGTTTCGTAGTCTTTAGCTTGACCAGAGGTTTAGAGTTCGATTCCTGCAGAATTATAATTTTTTTTGAACCGGCCCAAATTTGGCCTGATCTAAGGTGTTGCATGGCATAACTGGATTGGGCCACTTGGTGCCCTACTATTCGACCGTTAATCCCAGTCTTGCACAATCAGCTCCCCGTACCACCATGTGTCCTCCCCAAAGCTTGCCACCTGTCATTCGTACCCTGCCATGTGTCATTCGTACCCTGCCACGTGTCATTCATACCCTACCATGTGTCACGACCTGATCCAACCACATCACTGTACGGACTACCACATCAGCATCCGTATAACCCAATCCTTTGCCACATCTACACCTGAAAACGCCAAAAATGCATGCCACGTGTCAGCCTTTGGTGCTGCCACATCAACATAATGACATCATGTTGATGTCAACCACCATGTGTCATGATGGCATACTGTTGACGTCAACAGTATGGACTGTTGACTTTGACTTTGACTTTTTTTGTTTGTTTGGGAAAAACTTCAGACTGCGATAACTTTGCAATACAGAGTCCATTTTCGAAAAAGAATATACTGTCGGAATCGACACAATGAGCCCTACACGATGGCACTGGTTTCGTCTGAATCTAATAACTTTTAATTTTAGGCCTTTTTGGATCCATTTGGATTAGTGCTCCAAAACCCCCAATGGTTGCAGGCAAGTCTAAACAATATCAATTTCTTTCCCTTCTTTAATCTCACACCCCAAATTGGTTGAGTTGCACACTGCTTGGCTGTAGGGACCCTTGGTATTTCGGCCTCCTCTCTTTTGACCTCCAACCCTTGGAAAAATACTGTAGATCTATAGATCTAATGATGTAGAACACATATGATGAGATCCTCCAGTTAAACTGTGAGATCTAACCCTCTAACTCACTGAACCTTTAAGAGAAGATGCGCCCTCCTTCAGAAATTCACCCAACCAAGACAAATAATAAGTATGTAGAGAAAATCCTTCAAGAACTGATGAGAAATGGCACTTTGATGATGGAAAATCCTTCTAGACAACGATTGGCTTCATATCTACCTCCTTGTTGATCTCTAGGGTTTATTTACTCAAAACCCTCAAAATGTCTAAGCTGTAGAGCTCAAGATGCAAATGAGAAAAATGTCAAGAATGAGGAGTGAGGCACCCTTCTCTCCCTTTTCTACCTCTATTATCTAATTTTCACTTAAATTAATTAATTTACTTCTAAGGTTATTACTTTATGTCATCATCTCAACCAATTAGCTTTTATTTGCTTTTTACCAAAGTCAACTTAATAATATAACCTTTACTCCTTAGTGACCACTTTTTGCACCTCTTAGCCCCTTTTTTCCCATAAGACTATAGTCTAGAGGGGAGAATAGACTAATAAGTCTCTCAAGACCCTTGTCAAGAAGAGGGGGACATTACATCAACTTCTCTCTTGCTTCCCAAAATTTGCAGGTAAAAACTGTTTTTTATCCAAAAACGTGACTGTCCAAAAACTGCCCCCTTGGCCATACTGATTTATTCTTTTTGTTTTCTTGCTTGACTTGAATTACACTCTTCCCCAAGTTGATTGTACTCATGGCGATGCTCTCTAATAACTATGGGATGTGACCACTCATACCTACCCTCTTACCTGAGTTAAATGATTGTCTTTTAGCACACTCCACATCCAATTAGAAGGTTATATACAATGATAATAATTCATAAGTGTCGGTTTGGATTAATACCCATGCATAACTCCCCTTGGACCCCTCTCTCTTGCGGAATCATAGCCCCCTGTTGCAGCCGCCTTTGTTTTTCTAGCCCGTCACAAATTTCATTCTCAATGCTCAAAATCGAAAGATGGTTTTCGTATTTTCCGTCTATGGTTTCAGAATCTCTGAAGCTTTATCACGCAAGCAACGATGATTATTGTACTTTCGAGGCGAGTCCTACCTTTCGAAAAAAAAAATCCCCTTTTGTTCTACCTCAGGATCTCGTAGGTTGGATGCTATAAATCACGTAGTTCACACGTCCCAAGCAACGAAGCGGCGAAATTGTTTTAAGTTTTCACCCAGGGCAGTAACAGGAGTAAAGTTTTCCTAAACCATGATCAAACGTCATCGGGTTTTCGCACCTCGACGTTCATCAAATCCAAAAGTTTATTGTCGTAGCCCCGATAGCCAAGAACACGAAGTCCTTATTTAGTAACCTATGTCAAGGTTAAAAGTAAAAGCTAAACTATGGGAACGTTCTGTCGGCAATTCGCCACTCGGCGTTTTCTTTTTAAAAAAATTACACTGTCTAAGCCCCGACTCGCAAAATCACGATAAGAACATGAACATAATTAATTAATCACTTAATCTGAGTTTATCTTCCCTTTTAATTAAAATGTTTTATCACGATCTCACAGTTTCACAGCTCGGCACACAAACTTTCCGGAAACTTGCTTTCGAAGCTTCGAGTCGCGATATGGCGAATATAAATAATTACGTAATCAATTAAGCATCTAATCACAATTGTAGTTTTATTAACCAAAATTGATCATCGCAAATTTGAGGGTTAGAGGTCCAAAGAGTTGAAGCAAATTTCCCGATACAACGAGTACCGAAATATTAATTAACGTTGGTAAAACTGGATTAATTAAGCTAAATCAATATCTTTCGTGTTTTGATGCTTGCACGATTTACGAGGTAGTCTTATTTCTTCCATACGCCAACTGACATTTCTAACCGCCAAAATTTATGGCATTAATTATGAAATAAGGTGAATCGACGAATAAAGATTGTGTTTTTATTGCTAAAATTTATTTCTAAACATGATTTGACAGACCTGTTCTGAAAAGTATCGAATTTTCGAATATATATAAGGGTTGTTGTTCATTATAACAATGCATTTCCATATTATGCAGAGCCCATTTTCTCAGTGAGTTAACTTCTGTATGTATACGTATTTTTATCGCAGAAGAGCTAAAGTAGGATCTCCAGACATGGCCCCACGAAAAGCATCCAAGGCCAGTGTAGAGGTTTCGAGACAAGGTTCAGACAATGTCACTGATACTTCGCCTCGAAGTATCGACTCGGTCCCGAATTGGTCGTTCGTTTCTGATGTTCTGCAGGCCGAATTGGTGGATTATTTCGATGATTCCAGCGACAATGAAAAAGATGACATAACCACCAAGTATAAGATCGTCATTCAATCCGGAATGCATAAAGTAGCAGCCAGGCCACGATTGCTCCCATATTATGACATGGTCCGATGGGCATTAGACCATGTGGACATACCAACCAGAACCATCATGAATGAGTAGAAGGTCACCATCGAGACTTTCAGGCCTGAACATTTGCAAGCCATGTATAAGTTGCCCACAGTATCTGACCATACATATGGCGTCGAATTCTTGGATGAGTTCAAACAGAAGGAATGTGTACAGTATGATAAAACCATGTCTAGCTTAATAAAAGATTGGGTTTCTCACGCTGCGAAGTTCAGGGCTGACATCCATGGCATATATTCAATAGCTTCCTTAGAACCGCAGTACAAGTATGTAGCTATGATGACATGCAGATTATACGGGAGAGAGGACACCTCGCATTTCTTTCTTCCATGGGTGCCTCTAATGTTTCGGGTCACCGAAGGTTGTTCCTTCGACTGGGCGAAAATGTTGTCCGATAGCTTGACCAGTCGGGTCACAGAGTATCGGGTGCAGAAAGAGAGCGGAAAGACTTCTTCATTTTTCATGTCTGCATACATTATGGATGCCGTGTGTTTTTTAACACCATTTCCCTTAATGAGCTGGAGTTGGACTCCAGCAGAAGATGAGCCTATCCACGTTTATCATGTGAAATTGTGGGAAAACAAAGCGGCAAATTTCGTATATGAAATCTTCAACTGGGTGATGGTGCCTCTGCATGTCACTATTTTCGGTCACCCGCCACCCAAGATCTCGGACAGTATAGTGACAAATTTGAGCAGCATAGTCGACTGGTATGTAGAAGTCGAATTTTCATATCTTAGAGTTTTCGGGGCTTCTGTTCCCCCGCATGCATTGCCATTGTTCATTCCCGACAAGCTGGTTTGTCGTGAGGTTGCTAGACAAACAGTAATCGGTGGTATAAGCAAGGAGCTTAAGGGATACTCAAAGAAGGTATGGCCACCTTTTCATGTTCATTTAAATTCATATTCTTTATTAGATTTCGGGCATGCCAAAGCTAAGGCAGTAGCCCTGGAAGACCTAAATTTGGTCCTCATTGAATACAAGAAGCACGATTCGCAAAGGGTTGTGAGTAATCATTTGGCCAGTTGCGGGCTCAAGAGATTTGAGCATGAAAATTCACCCTCGGATGACATTTTCCGAGGCGCAAGATCTTATGCCGAGATTTTAGCTCGGATCCAAACATTGGCACCTGAAGAGAGGGCCGATGTTCTGAAATTCCAAGAACATCGACGCAATTGTCTTCCTGCAGTATTACGGGGTGAGAATCCGAGTACAGCGGAGGCGAAACAAAAATATGCCGAAGGCTCCAAGGATGCAACTCCCGGTCAAGAAAAACACTAGGACGAGGAAGAGCAAACTAAGAGTCCGAAAGCAGAGATAAAGACTCCCGAACCGCCAAAGAAGCAGAGTTCGGTTACTACTCTGGGACCATCGACGAAATAAATCGGAGATCCTATCACATCGGTTACTACCTTGCAATCGACTCAGGGAAATATTGATGCAGGGTAGATCTTCAATGAAGAGTTGAGGCCTATAAGGGTGGAAGAGCTCCCTCCAAATGAGTTCTTCTTCGATAAGAAGAGAAAAGCAGTGGTCAAGAGAGAATTCTATTAGGAAGGGGAGTCGACAGCCAAGAAATACAAAGTTATAACTGATGGGAAGGACAAGAAGAATGAGCAGTTCACCACGGAAATAACTGGGACATTAGGGGCATATGCCACGATGAACCAATTTTTAGTCAGGGTTTTGAAAAACCAACTTAAACGAAAAAATCGCCTCATCAAGACCCTGGAAGCCAGACTAGCCACAACAGCAGAGGCTGCCAAAGACCAGGCAAGTGTAGGAATAGAACAGGCTAGGTTGGCCGATAAAAATGAGATAGAGCTGCTCAAGACTAAGCTCGAACAAGCACAGCTGGTGGTTCGGGATGGTCAGATGCAAGCGAGCCAACAAAAGGATTTGATCGAACAGTTTTAGGCTAGGGTGGAAATTGTCGAAAGTAAAGTAATAAATATCGGGATGTTTCAGTCCTAGGTGATGGAGATTCGGAGCAGAGTCTCTGCGGCCCAACGAAATTTACTCGGTAAGGTAGAGGTGATTCGGGACAACTACTTGCTGGTTAATCAAGTTTTGGAGAATTTAACTGCTAGAGAAAGGGAAGCTGGAGCAGCACGGGTCGCCTTCCAAGAGGCTGTGATAGCCACAAACAACAGGGATTCGGGAAGTACTCCCAGGCTCACCATTTCGGAGCAGACCAGAGGGAAACATTCTATTAAAAGAATGGGAGCACAGCATCGCGGAAGGCAAGCTGCAAGCCAAAAGGGTAACAAATTCCTTAGAAGAGGCCTTTAGTTCTATAGATGGCAATCTGCCAGGCATTGATAGCAGAGGTAATGTCGAGGCATTGATTCAAATGAATATGGCAAAAATCTCGCTTGATTTAAAGGAAAAAGAGGAAAGAGATTCGACCGAGATCTCCCAAGTGACTATGGCAGACATAGTCCAAATAGACAAATGCATGATTAAACCAAGCGCACAATTATGCGCTATCGACATCATAGACAGACAGATGGAAGACAGGTTGCCGCAATTAGCCCGAGATTATTACTCTTTTGAGGCCAACTGTCAAGCAGAACCGTCAAGGCTGATATCTCGGCTGGTTGAAAGATGTGTCTTCTATACCGAGCACACGTGAGGACAAACTTCTGGCACCAAGTGAAGACAGAGAAAAAGAAATGGAGCGATTGCTCTCCTCCCTATCATAACCAAAATTTTTGTAACGATTGAGATTCCATCTTATTGTAAAACTGTATAAATATACCATAGAAAGAAAAAAAAAGGGGGGGGCTGGACCTTTTTGTGTCGATTGTAACCGAGTTTTTACACTTTGAGAGTTAATACAAAGCAAATCTGAAGATTCTCAATTCCGTCACGACTGTGTTATGAGTTTGTTTTCTTGTATCTCATATTTCGTTTCATTTCATATTCTTATCTGATGAATGCTTCGCTATAATTTAGTACAAACTCTACTATAGCGAATGAATTTTGGTTTTCTATAATTGTTCACTGTTTTTCCTCTGTACCAGCTATCAGCAGGTGTAAGACCAGTCAACACTTTCAGAATTCTATATATATTTTATGCTTCATCGGGTTATTTTCCTTACATTTTTCTTCCTCTGTTTATACGTGAGATTCTCCCTTGATAGGAGCCTTACTTGATAGATAGCTAAATGTTTTCCCCCACCTCATACAATTTTATTAAGATATAACCTAGTTACGAGAAAGAGCTTTTGATTTGCACCTCGTTTTTGTTTCTAAAACCGTAAACTCTCTTTTATACGACCGAATTAAGACTGCACTTAATTTCCCTCTGAAGTTCTTCTTATTTTACTGTTCCTCCATGACTGTCCCTGTACCAACACAGCCCAATATCGAACCCGGATTATCAAATCAAACACACATTGCCTTAAACCTTTTCGATACTATCCTTAAAACATCCACTACCCGGGTTGAACTCGAACATTCATGGGCAACGATTGAACATGATATAACCGTCCAGGAACAGTTGGAAGCTAGACAACACCAACATAGAAATCTTCCCTAGTTTCCCTCGCCGAAGGTTGACGTTTCTCTCTTCTCTACCCTTTACCCACTTTTGGATGCCTAGACACTGTACTTCTAAGCCTTAAGTACAGACTCTGGAACAACACCCCCCATCGTTCTTCATTCCTTTCACATCGCAACCAACGATTATTACTTTTATTAGTTTTTCAATGTTCATGATATGCAATTCGCCCTAGCCGACCACATTAAATCAATATGAGCTCTTTGCCTCAACACATTGGCTCACCAACTTAACTCATATTTATACAATTACATTATAATTCGTGGGGATTAAAACAGGGGATGTTACACTTGGGGTACAACACAACTCCCACTTTACTCTATGAAAGTCATCATTGTCCCCATAATTGTTGGGCCATAGAAAACTTATAAATGCCTCCTCTTGCTACTAGTATGCACTCTTTGAGCGCACCCCACAAGAAGACTAGTAAACATGTGTGCATGCAAGAACCATGGTGCAAATTTGAAACTTGATTACAAATGCCATTTATCAAACTTCTTTTAAACACTTTGTACCTCCACCTCCCAAAGCTCCTTATGAGGGGCTTGGAAGGAAAACAATATGTTGAGAAATTTGAAAATTTGGCCTTAGAGGATCCATCACCATCTATGACTCTCTGACTAGCGAGGAATCTATCTTTGACTTTGTCAATGGCATTGAGTTTTATCCCATTGAATTAAACACCCATAGTTTACATAAAAAAATTGGAGGCATTCCATAATGTTATCCCAAAGGAATTGATCCTTGAGGATGGTGATGAACGAGGCATGTGCAAAAGGTCAATTAACAAGTTAATTAGAGTTGTTTTCAAGGAAATGGATGTGCTCAATCAAAGCTTTGCCTACCCAATTACAAATAAGATAACCCAAGGCTTCAATTTCCATAACATATAATACAAGGGCCAAGGGAAAAGCCTAATGGATGGTAAACATGCCCACCTCTTCCAACATACATTCACTGATAAAAGGATAATCAGAGGTTTCAATGAAGAGAGTTTATGTAGTCCTAAGAAAGAAATTCCCAAATTCGAGGGCCGTTAACATAAATAGAATAAATTGTTATATGTGTGATCATATGCTTTCTCAAAATCAATATTGATGAAGAGTGTACCCAAACAAAGGGTATGAGCCCATTCCATGCCTTCCCAAGTAGATGAATTGACCTCGAATAAATATGTCTACTCACAATGAGCAATATTAAGTGAAATATGTTTTATGTAGAAAGTAAGGGCTTTGATGAGAATATTGTAAGAAACATCTAATAGAGTTATCAATGTCTCATTGTAATGGTGCTGGGGTCACCCAATTTTGGGATGAATTGGACAAAACCTTGGTTGATATTAAAGTCCAAGGTTTACTTTTTGAACACTTTCTTATACACCTAAGAAGCTTTACCCCGATAAATTCCCATGTTTCTTTGTAGAATTCACACATGAACATGTCCAATACAAGTGACTAGTCACCAACCAATTCTATCAAAGCTATTATCAATTCATAGACACAATTGTAGTTCACATGCCATCTATTAAGAGGCACCAGGGCACAATGTTCATAAATGTTTGCATGGCCACTTTATGTTCTTCTGCAAGCCCCTCTGATAGGGAAACTATTTTATAATGATCTACAAACTCCTCTTGAATTCCTTCTTGGTTAGTCCCTCATGAACAACAATATTAATTGTAGAATTGTTCCCTCCAATTTCTTTAGTAACCAAGGCTTTGAAGAAGAAGTTCATCAATCGGTCCCCAACTTTGATCCAACATATTGAGCTCCTTTGGCCCAATGAACCTCATCAATTTTCAACAAGTGATAAATTATCACAACTCATACTTGTTTCTCCTCATCTTATGTGACACACACACACACACACACACAAAAGGATACTTATCACATGATTCATCACCCTAATAGACCAACTTGCATGATAGATAATGGCAATGATATGGTGGGGGTGATTCCATGGTGCACATGAGAATAATATGGGATAATTGTTGCATAATGTTGTATAATAGTGATCATTAGGGGATGCCTTATCAACCTATGCATGGCAACCTTGACAAACATCTCTTATGCACATATGATGTATGGTCATAGGATAGCCTTTTTGTGGTAAACAACTCAAGTTCAAACCAATGAATGTAGAGGCCATTGTGTATATGTGTGAGGGGGGGTAAGCTAATATTGTAGTAGAAGAACCCTCTTTCCAATGTCAATTTTGACATGATTTTGACATAAATTTGAGGCATGATTAGAGTTCCACTATGATCCAAGTTTTGTACATGGTAGAATGATACCCCAAGGGTTTTGCCCAATTTTAAATCAACCCATATTTGAATTGATAAAAACTATGATATGTTGTATAGTTGGAGTCTAACAACATGAGGGAAGTTGCTTTATGATTAAACACTCTGTGTGAAGGAGGGTGTTTGACCTTTCAAAATTGATTTTCTATGTTATTTAAAGGACTCTAACATATTTAGACAAACCAAATTTATCATCTTAATTAATGCATAGAT
>JZKD02S1965257.1:50816-64949 GCA_000966675.3 Picea glauca | reverse complement strand
CCATATAGCTTTAATGCTAATGATGCTAGTGAAAATGAAATGCATGAAGAAGGATTGAATGAAATGATTAAATGTTTCTTTGGGGATGGAAACAATCATGACGATAATGACCATATGGTTGACAATAATGATTATAGTAGGGGTAATTACCACCAACGTAATGTTGATGATAAAAACCTGAAAGACTCAATCAAGCAAGCTGCAAAGACACCCGTGTTCAGATCGGGTGCAATTAGAACCTCAAACTGCATGCACATTGATATTATTAGAAATCAAATCACTATTTGGTTGGTCAGACAAAGGATTCACTACCGTACTGAAGTGAGTTGAAATGTATTTCTGACTTTGCATTGTCAATTGGTGTACATAGTTTGAAAACATTCATCAACTATGTTTATATTTATTTAATGGGATGTTATAAAACATATATTCTATATAAATAGTAGTAGTGTAGATTGACATATCAAACATGTTCATCATAAGTCAAACATTTAATTGATTTAATCTCTAGAAATCTTACAGGGCGCTAAAAACTAAAATATTCCTTGAAGAGAATGTGTTGCCATCAACTTGCAGAGAAGCACGCCAATTGTTGGATGAGTTGGGGATTGAATATAAATAAATTCATTCATGTAAAAATGATTGCATTTTATATAGAGGTGAATATCAAAACAAGGTAGAATGTCATGTATGCAAAGAGAACATATATCGTACAGATGTACAAGGTCCTATAGTTCCAAAAAAGGTTTTACGTCACATGCCAATTATACTTAGTATTCAACGAATGTTTCGTTGCAATTCACTTGCACAATTGATGGACTGGCATGCAAAGAACATGAGTAAAGATGGATTCATGCGAATTCTGGCCAACTCCAAAGAAACGAAACACATAAAGGAAAAATGGCCAAGTAAATTCAAAGATGAACCACGTAGTATTAGGTTTGGTCTTGCAATTGATGGAGTATGCCCATTCTCTTTCCTTAGCTCAAATTATAGTGTTTTTCCAGTCAGATTGATAGTATAAAATATTCCCCCATTTATGAGTGTTAGAAAAGAGCACCTTATGCCGACTCTCATTGTTCCAGGAAAACAACAAGTTAAAAATATGGATGTTTATATTGTGCATTTTATTGATGAGATGCAACTACTATGGAAAGGCATAAGAATGTATGATATATCACATCCTCCATCAAATAGGTATTTCATGTTGTATGGTGTACTATGTTGGACTATTCATGATTTCCCAGGACTTGGTGTTTGTTCTRGTAAGATAAAATATTTACGTATTCACACTCATAATTTATTTTCATCCCAACTTTCATACTTACTTTTATACTATTATTATAATGCTATTAACATTACTTATTGAATTGAAGGGCTTCAAACAAAGGGGATATTTTCATGACCAAGATGTGCAGATCAATTTCAAGGGATGTATTCTAAATATCTGCATAAATTTATTTACACAAACAACAAGGTTTTTCTACCAACAGATCATAAGTTTAGAAATCATATAAAGAATCAATTTGATGGAAAATTTGAAAATACAGGCCCTCCCATGATTATGGGTCCGAGTGATAGGCTTAAGAAGTATGAATATGCTGAATTGAAAGGTTGGGAGGATTTTTTTGATCGGGGTGATTCAATTGAAGAACCAGAACAAGTTGTAGTTAATATGCCAAAAGGAATGAAAATGAAATCCATATTTTATAGCTCTCTTACTGGAAGGATATAATAATATCTCACCTATTAGATCCCATGCACATCTTCAAAAATGTCCCAGATTYTATATTTCGACATATATCAAGCAAAGAGAAGGACACCTTGTCTTCGAGGAGAGATATTTCTCTTTCGCGTACCAAATTTGATAGAAGACATTTGTGGCCAAACAGGGAAAATGAAACATATGCAGAAGCTCCATGGATTTTGAAAAACAAAGAGCTAGACCAACTAAAAAATTCATCCGTTCAATAAGGACACCTACTGGCCATGGGTCATCATTGGATAAAGGTTTTACAGTTGATGGACATATCAAAGGGTTTAAAACACATGATTTTCATAATTTTCTGAAGGTATTATATATCATCATTTAAGTTTTACTGGTAACATTGATTTAATACTAAATATATTTTGATATTTTGTTGTTTGAAAAATTATTAATGACCTATGATGAATGTGTTTGATAACATATCATGCCATTGGCAATTAGGGGGGATTCATGTCTTACTGTTGACTTAAGGAATGCCATAAGTCGATTGTCAATATTTACAAGGTATGTGGTATGAAATGTTCATGTGTGAGAGACATAGAGATATTATATTCCATTTTAATTTTTCACTAAAGGTTCATACTAATTTACTATTCTTATAATAGGTGGGTAAACTCCAAGGAGATCCATGAATGTGAAGTACCAAAATGGAAGAAGGAAATTGCAGATATTGTATGTGTATTTGAGAAGGACCTCCCTACAAGTTTCATGGACCTACAAGTCCATTTACTTATACACCTAGTCGATGACATTGAATTAGCGGGTGTCGTATCAACGAGGTGGATTTTTTTCTTTGAGAGGTATATGAAAACTATCAAAAGATACATCCGACAAAGGGCACATCCAGAGGGTTGTATGGGTGAAGGGTATGTATTGAATGAAGTATTTTTCTTCCTATGTGAATTCCTTGGTAAGGATTTTGAAGAAGGGCCACGTTTCTGGGATGAATAACGAGCATAAAATATTATTGATGGAGAAAAACCACAATCTAATGGTGTTCAAGTAGAAATTAGTAAGTAAATTCATGATCATTAATGTGGTTTATTTCCTTGCAATCATTAATTTTCTTTGTAATTTATTTGTCAAATTAACCGAATAACATTTGGAGTTTGAAATAAACATGTTGACATGTAATAGGTGTAGACGAAATTCCAATACTCAACAAGTTCATTATGTACCACATGGGATTTATGAAAAAATAGATTGATTTGTATGATAAAAAGAGAGAAGAAGTGTTAGAAGCAGGGAGATAATTTAAGAGATCCAACCCAAGGAACACTCCACTTCCCAATGATCTGCTTGGGGAATGGGGCAAAGATTGCACTCTAGAATGAGTTATTGAACAAATTCAAAATCAAATAGAAGATGCAGGTATAGATTCAAACATAACAGAAGATGAAATCAACATGTGTAGAGGATGTGAAAGAAAGGTACAGTTGGAATTTTACAAAATGTTGTTTCCTTACAATTTTGACACTATTAACTATTTTAATATTTGTCATAATATTTGTTTTCACTGAAATAAATGGTCTTTCACAGGCGATGAAATATCCTGCATTGTGGGCATATGGACGACATTATCATGTAGAAAGTGTAGATGTAAAGAGATGATCCTTTGATTGTGGCATCATGGTTGATTTCAAGCAATCCAGTCAAGCAAGCTCAAAAGATAAGAATACTATTGAAGGGAATCTACAATATGTTGGAAATATCCAAGAAATTATTGAGTTGGATTACCTCTCTTTTAAATGTTGTATTTTTAAGTGTAGATGGTATGAAGCATTTGAGAGGACACAAAGACATGATACCCATAGTGGATTGTTTTCTATAGATTTCTTGAGGTTCCTACCAAAGGATAAGGAGCCTTATGTTCTACCAATTCATTATGAGCAAGTATTTCTTTAACTCAAATAAGAAGAAATAATGATCATTAATCTATTGATTCATAGTTTTTTGCGATAATATATGTGTTTATTAATAAATAAAAGTGTTATAAAATATTTCTAATATATGTATGTCGTTCATGTGCAGGTATTTTTCTATGAATATATTTTGGACCCGAAATGGATATTTGTCATACATTATGATCCGAGATTAAGGCATGTATTTGATGATGCATTAGTGGATATTGAGAAAAACAATGATGTCCAAAAAAATTAGAGATATGGATTAGAGAACATCGAATAAATTAACATCCGTGATGATGTTGAAGATGGTTATGTTCAGGCACAAGAAGACAACAATCCAGAGTTAGATGATTTTATGGAAGACAACAATATGGATGATATAGAAAATGATGATCCAAATTATACATCTGGTAACAATRTAGATGGTCTRYARTCAAATTTSAATGATGATGAAGATGATGCAGATCAAGAAGAGGATGATGATAATATTAAATACTTGAAAGAACATATGAACATTGACAATGATAAACTRGATGACATTGTTGCAGACAATAATGTTAATGACCAAGACTTCTAAATTTTCAAAATTATTTGTAATCCAGTTTTTAAAATGACGTTGATTMTTATGGCCCAAACTTTCATGAAATGCTTCAGTATTATTTTTGATGATAGACATTACTTTTGGAAATATCCTTAAAGTGTTCAATCTTTTCTATGAATTGTTGGCAAAAAWAAATAGGATTACTTATATAAGAGTTAGCATGGTTAGTGGTAATTTATTGGAAATTGTTAAAAAATATAATTAAATATATCGTATATGTAAATCAACGTAAATCTAGACAATTAGGCTAATTAATGTATCCAAAGTTTATTCATTAATTTATATTTTAAAACAAATTGAAATATTTCACTAAGCCTATGTTGATGCAAATGTGGATGATCTCAAAGATTATGTGGGGACATAAATATACATCCTTAAGTCTCGAAACCCTCCCATATCGTCAAGGCATGTGTCTAATCTAACCATATCAAATTTCGATGCACCCAGGCACATATTGAAGAAATTTCAAAGTTGGCCCCATTCACTGCTCACTATGTGGGGTCAGTGCATGACATTTCTGATGGGTGTATTGGAAGTTCCATGTCAAATTTCAAGATAGTTATGGCAACGGTTCTATAGAAGGGAATGATGAACATTGGAAATGAGACATTTATGATGAACATTGATGCAGATGTGGAATTTTGAAACCCTCCTTGAGTCTTGAAAATCCTCCCATACTGTCAAGGCATGTGTCTAGTCTAACCATGTCGAATTTTGACACATACAGGAACAATTTGGAGAAATTTCAACGTTGGCCCCATTCAATTCTCACTGTCCGAGGTTGATGTAAGATGACATTTGTGATGGGTGCATTGGAAGTGCCATGACATTTCAAGAGAGTTCTAACAAAGATTCTATAGATGGAAATGACAAAAGATGACAATGAGATCACATCCATTATATTGAACGTTGATGCAAACATGGAGGATCTCAAATATTATGCGGGGACATCAAACATCCTTAAGTCTTGAAACCCTCCCATACTATCAAGGCATGTGTCTAATCTAACCATGCTGAATTTTGATGCATACAGACACAGATTGAAAAAAATTCAACATTGGCCCCTACACTCACTACTCACTGTGCGGGTTCAGTGGAAGAAATTTGTGATGGGTGTATTGGAAGTTCCATGTCAAATTTCAAGATAGTTCTGACAATGATTCCATAGAAGGGAATGATGAATGATGACAATGAGACGTGCATGATGAATATTGATGCAAATGTGGATGATCTCAAAGATTATGTGGGGACATCAATATACATCCTTGAGTCTTGAAACCCTCCCATACCGTCAAGGCATGTATCTAGTCTAACCATGTCAAATTTTGACGCATACAGACACATATTGAAGAAATTTCAACGTTGGCCCCATTCACTTCTCACTATGTGGGTTCAGTGCATGAAATTTGTGGTGGGTGAATTGGAAGTTCCATGACATTACAAGAGAGTTCCAACAAAGATTATACAGATGGAAACAACGAATGATGACAATGAGACATCCATTATGAACATTGATGCAAAAATGGACGATCTCAAAAATTATGTGGGGACATCATACATCCTTGAGTCTTGAAACTCGCCCATACTGTCAAGTCATATGTCTAGTCTAACCATGTCAAATGTTGACGCATACAGGAACATATTAAAGAAATTTCAACGTTGGCCCCATTCACTGATCATTATAATAATAATAATAATAATCTATTTTTAAGGTCACGACCAAACCAAACACCAAATTGGTGTATGAGACCCCCTTGTTTGTGGGAAAAGGGAACCCCCTCTGACCAACAATTTGATTGGTAAAGTCTACGGATGTATACATAACCCTACCCCCCTCTGGATTTGAACTTGTGAGCTCTTAGGAGGAAACACATGTTCTTAACCATTAGGCCCACTCAGTGGTGGATGAATTAGAAGTTCAATAAAATTTCAAGAGAGTTCCAACAAATATTCTACATATGGAAACGATGAATGATGAAAATGAGAAGTCCATTATGAAAGTTGATGCAAACATGGATGATCTCAAAGATTATGTGGGGACATCAGACATCCTTAAGTCTTGAAAACCTCCCATACTGTCAAGGCATGTGTCTAGTTTAACCATGTCGAATTTCGAAGCATACATGCACAGTTTGAATAAATTTCAAAGTTGGCCCCATTCACTGCTCACTGTGTAAGGTCGATACAAAATGAGAGTAGTGATGGGTGTATTGGAAGTGCCATGACATTTCAAGAGAGTTATGACAAATATTATATAGATGGAAATAATGAATGATGACAATGAGACATCCATTATATTGAACATTGATGCAAACATGGACGTCGATCTCAAATATTAAGCGGGGACATCAAACATCCTTAAGTCTTGAAACCCTCCGATACCATCAAGGCAACTATCTAGTCTAACAATGTCAAATTTCAATGCATACAGGAACATATTAAAAAAATTTCAATGTTGGCCCCATTCACTACTCACTGTGCAGGTTCGGTGGAAGAAATTTGTGATGGGTGTATTGGAAGTTCCATGTTAAATTTCATGATAGTTTTGACAATGATTCTATAGAAGGGAATGACAAATGATGGAAATGAGACATGCATGATGAACGTTGATGCAAATGCAGATGTTATCAAAGATTATGTGGGGACATCAGACATCCTTGAGTCATGAAACCCTTCCATATTGTCAAGGCACGTGTCTAGTCTAACCATGTCAAATTTCAATGCATACAAGTACATATTGAAGAAATTTCAATGTTGGCCCCATTCACTGCTCACTATGTGGGGTCGGTGTATGAAATTTTTCGTGGGTGAATTGGAAGTTCCATGACATTTCAAGAGAGTTCCAATAAATATTTTACATATGGAAATGACAAATGATGACAATGAGACGTTCATTATGAACGTTGATGAAAGCATGGAGGATCTCAAATATTATGTGGGGACATCATACATCCTTGAGTCTTGAAACCCTCCCATACCATAAACGCATGTGTCTAGTCTAACCGTGTCAAATTTTGATTCATAGAGGCACAAACTGAAGAAATTTCAACATTGGCCCCATTCACTAGTCATTGTGAGGGGTCAGTGGAAGAAAATATTTGTGATGGGTGTATTGGGAGTTCCATGACATTTCAAGAGATGAGTTCCACAAAGATTCTACATATGGAAATGATATATGATGAAAATGAGACGTGGATGATCCCAATGATTATGTGTAGGGTCAATGGATTTCATTAATCCCTTGACCATATATAATCCCTAATCAATTAACCATTAAACTAACTAACCCCTAACCCCCAAATCCAATAGTCATTGACCCTTAATCCCTTAAACTGTAACCTCCAATCCCTTAACCCTTAATACCTTAAAAGGGTAACCCCTAATCTCTTAATCCCTAGACCTCAAACCCCTAAATAACCTAATCCCCAAAGCCCCTATCCACTTAACCCCAAAAAACTCAACAAAATTATTATTTAGGCACATTGGGAGTTAAATTGGAGGCCAAAATAGAAGCTAAAAAGGAAGCTAATCTGGAAGCTAAACTAGAAGCTAAACTGGGAGCTAAAATGGAAGCTAAAATGGGAGCTAAATTGGGAGCTAAACTGGAAGCTAAAATAGGAGCTAAACTGGGTGCTAACTGGGGCGCCAAAAAGGGCACTAAACTAGGTGCTAATAGCGCCTATTTTAGTGCCCACTTTTGTTTCTCAGTGCAAATAGCTCCATAAATAGTGCCCTCCCGATAAATAGTGTCAAATTTAGAAAAAAAGTGGATAAAAATACATTAAAACATAGAGTGGAAGAAAAAAAGGGAGCTAATCATAGGGATTTTTTGTAGTGGAGAAGAGATGTGATGGCTATGCTAATTTGAAAGAATATGATTATGTTTACAATGAGGCTCTAGAGACATTTTTTAACATAAATAAAATCCAAAACCCTAACCCTGGAAGATGAAATGCCAGAAGGTTTGCGAGCCCTAATGGGGGTAGTTGGTAAATCAACTTCCCAACGACGTAACTTTTGCATACGATCTCTGTTTGGGGAATTCTATACCTTGTCGGAAAAGTATATCCCAGGAATACATATTCCATTTGTCCTAGAACATGCATTCAATTATCGTTTGGGTGTTTTCATGCCCAAAAACGTCTTTTGGGGCCTCGAAACAACCCAAAAAGTTCAGGACCCGAAAAACTGTAGAAAAGATGTCAAGGTGGAAACCCATGTTTTGAGCTAGTGGAATAGGTGGGTGGCCACCAATTTCCTCCTGGATCAATACACCAATGAGAACATTGAGAAAAACTCCAAGATACATAAGAGAGATGAGTTACATAATAAATCCTTAAAGAATAGGATAACCTCTTCCAAATACCCAAATACATTCATATATCCAAATCCATTCCTCTCAATAATGACTACATGATCTCTATATATACCTATTCACTCAGTGTACTTGCATCCCTTTTATTATTAGGCCAACCAATGTTACATATACATTTAACCCCATATATCCCCCCATTTGGGTCATTTCATATACATTTAACCCCATCTATTCCTCCCTTGGGGTCATACTGTAACTTCTTAAGAAGCTTGGGGTTACCAATATCTTAGTGTTTTCCTTTAAATTAGTAGACACATCATTTATGTACTCTTTTTCTTCAAATTATTATATGGAATTGTCTCTATAGTGAAACATTGTATATTAATTATAATTGTATATTAGGTGAATTTTTGTACAATTAGGAATTTGTAAACAACACATATCAACACAACACAATCTTGTTACTATTATTTGAAGTGGGAAGTTAAACAACAAACGAAAGGGTAGGTCAATGGGAGAAGACATAGTATGAATTAGAGTGTTTAAAGGTTATGAAAGATCCCATGATAACATTTTTAAGTTTGTTCGGTGTTTTCTTGAACCTTTTGTTTTGAAAGATTGAGAAATATACGTTGGTTCATTTTTCACTTTAAACATGGGGCCTTGTCTTTTCCATTCCTCATATTTGATGTTTTAGCTGAAAGAATTTCATTCTTCAATATCATTTATTTATGATAATATTCCCCTCCCAATGGATAGTTTCAATGGCTTTCATTTCCAACAAGATCTCAACTTATCTGCAATGGGATCGATTAGTAAGCAATTTATCATTCATAGTTGCATATTAAGCTAGATGTGGATAGATGGAAATGAGTGGTGAGTTTGGGTTCTTCATTTCTCCCAATTATAAGGAATAATCAAATTCCCCTATCATCTATTGCATGATTAGTGTCCTTGAATTCCAATAAGGAAGAAATTGTGTTTTAGAAGCTGTGTGAATATTGGGAGTCATGAGTAAATGATGATTGATTAGTCTCTTATCACTATGTTTATTTTTGTTCATATAGAGAGGGATCACTTTGTACTTCACTTTAATCTAGTTAAAGTGAGAATTAATATGATGGTCCTCATTGTGAAAACAACAACTAAAGTAATAGGAGGAATCCAAATAAATTTCAATCATATTTTAATACATACTATTGATCAATCTATTCCCCAACATTATTTATTGATGTTGCTAATGTACTTTCTTCATTCAAGGCTTCACCTAATTTCATTGAGCTATGAAGGTCCTTTCTTTTCATTCAGTGGAATGATTCATGAAACACTTCTCTCAAGGTTTTTATCATCGACATCTTATTCGACTGTGTTGGCATATTAACCATGCTAAAGGTTGAAATTTCTCTTCACCCCATAAAAGCATTGTATTTGACGCGTAGACTCTATCTAAAAAAGAAATTGAGGAAAAATATAAAAATGAATAAAAATTAGAGGCATTTATTTGTTTTCATCGGTATTACATTATAATAGTTATCAAGAACAATTTTTTCTTCATCCATATTTTTTGGGGTTTTTAGGTTCTGTATATTTTGGGTATTTTTTTAATATATGAAATCAACCTCTTCAACCACATGTGCTCTTTTTGTTTGGTTTGGATATATAACCAAAGATGCAAACATCGTCTCTCCTGTGAACACAAATAGAGAATAGTCAAACAAACTAATGAATAGAAATAGAGTCACAGTAAGATGCCATCATTTTTAAAGGAATGTGTATTAAGGAAAAAGTAATCAAGGCTAAAATCCATGGTATAAATATTGCAAATATATTTAAGTCATTTTATGAGAAAGTATCCAGCTTCAAATTTTTGAATTCTAAAAAATGAAAAAGAAACAAGAACTTATATATTTCATGTTATACATAGAGACAATGATGACATTTATTTAATACCCATAAAATATCGGGGACACCAAATAAAAAAATTTGGTTATGATGAGGCATAGAGATTTGAATGAATTTTAATTTTGAAACTTACTTTTTCAATAACAAGTCACAACCTTTGTCCTCCACATCGGCTAGCTCAACTTGAACTAAACTATGGAGATACAAATTTAGAGAAAAATAAATTCTCCATTAGCATACAACATCATATTGTGGAAAATCTTCATGTTGCACGATATTCATCCTCCAAATATGGAAGCAGGTCAATATTTCTTGGCCAGTTTGTATTATAACATTAAAGGATAGAGTGATAGTCTGAGGGACTCTCTAGTAGAGAAGTAGTTTCCATTCATAGAGTTGTGCAAGCTAAGGGGGAAGAGAGGTTGGTCGAGTGGGATTTTTATGAATAGGAAATTCCTAACATGTTTTTATCCTATATAGAATACATGAGAGTTCGGTTGAGTGAAAAAGAATAGAGCCATAACTAGTAATTTTCCCCTCATTGTTCCATTTCCTAGCACATACATCATATCTATGCAAGGTGGTGCCTATGGCATGAAGGAAAACCATTCCTATGAATTTGTTTTTCTAAGTGCATCCAAAAAATAAAATAAGTAGTTTGGTTTTCATTATTTAGATGTTAACAATTAATGCGTTTGGGCTTGTTGTGTTGTTCTTATGTTTGTGTTGATGATTAATACTTGTGAGTATTGTAATTATTATCGCACAAGTTGTAGTTTGGGAAAAACCTGACCCAAACCACAATACCATGACAAATAGGAGAATACCTACCTAGTGTCACCTTAGATAAGTATTCTCATCACTTTAGAGGTGAATAGATCACCTCAAGGGGGGGAATACCAGGTGACCCTAGGGGGAATGAGACGAAAGGTGAGAGTATGGAAGTGTATCCCCTATAGGTCAAGATACTAAGTGAGGAAAGGCTTGAAAAAGAGTATAAGTGGTGGAAAATGGTTTCCAAGAAGTATGAGTAGCTGCAAAGGGTGATTGTACCTTCCCGAGACACAAGAAAATCCAAGTATGCACACAATATATCAAGTGGACAAGAAAGTTAATATTGTTTTCCCTAATTTCAGCAGTAAACAAATATATATATCAGAAATAAATAATTAGTAAATCTTCTAAACAAATTCTATAAGTTTATCAAATGATGCAAGAGATAAGCTAGCTAAACACTAGTATAACTCTAGCAAATAAACACAAGAATTTAGAAATGGAACAAGGTTGTAATAAAAAGGTACCGCATTGATAATATTAATCCTTATGGCTGTTGCAAACAATTTTTTACAGAAGAAATATCAGCCACCAAAAGCTGGAAGTAATCCACCCAAATTCTGCACTAGGACTAGTAGGTTATAGGGGCAAAAGTTCAGCAACTTCTGGCGATTGGTTTGTGAGTTATTAAGAGATTTTATTTAGTTTTTATTCATCCCTAATGGATGTACGTTAAATGTTAAAATAGCTCCAATAATAACAATATAACTAAGACTCGCTAGAGGGTTTAGCAACCTCAAGGCATCCACACAAGATTCCAACTTAAACAAGATTGATATCTCACTAAAACACATTTACCAATGTAAACAATTTTATTTCTCCAATGCAAAATTTCAGATTATATCCTTTATAATAGGGTGAATGGATTCTTTAAAAGACAAGTTGGATCAAAAAGATCCCTAGGGCTGTAAATCCTCTTACTTCCTAGGATTTGCCAATCAAATTACGGTAAATCTAGGAGGGTATACAGACTTGTATTTCTCCTAGAAACCCTTGTCCAAGAATGATGTATAAACTTTAGAAAATGAGATGAATCTTAATGGAGGGTGTATGAAACATAATCCTCCTAGGGTTTCAACCTACAATAACCAAGAACAAGGAAGAAACAACTAAGAAATGCAGATTTTTCCTTACCAATTCCAAGAAAGAGAGATCAAACCCTAGTTCACCAAGTATTTACCATTCAAGAGAAAGTAAAGAAGCCTCCAAGAGGTGTGCACAACACTAGCTCATCCAATCACTAGGAGACAACACAAAAAATCATTTTCACAAGAGAGAGATACCAAAATTCTCAGGTAGAGCGTAAATTTCAGCCACTAGTCTTCTCACAATGGGAGAGTTATGATCAAAATGAAATAGAATTGATATTTATTTATACAAAATGTTCTAAAACATGTTTGTCGACAAAAAATAGGGTAAAATACAAGATAAGGGGTCAAAAAACCTCATCTTTCCCCTTTACAAAATAAATTCTTTTTAATTCATACTTTGCACATAAAAGAAACTTTAGAAACATGACGTCATCCCTCTTTGGGCAATGTTTTGGCACTTTTGGTCAAGTCATTGAGTTGGAAATGGGTGAGCTATACCTCCAAAGGCCAAGTGTCTTCAATCCAAGCCTATCATCCATGATCCATGAGTTCCTTCCTTATAAAAGTGCCAAGTTTCATCAATCACCACCAAAACCTAACCCTAAGTGACGTCAGACCCCCAAAAGGTGATGTTTTGGCCTTATTAGGAAAGTCGTTTGGGTGGTAGGGGCTAGGTGAGGTTATCCATGGTTTCTTATAGGCCTCCAAAGAAAAATATTTATTATTTAACATATGGGCCCTATTATCTAACCCACGGGATTCAAGCCCCATGGAAGCCCAAGCTAAGCTTGTTCCTCCAATACTGTCCACCAGATAAGGTCCTGCAAAAAAAAATGGATAAGCCATCCAAGGATGTCAATTCAAATGCAACATTATGAGTAAATCAAATCATTAAAATATCCATTTAAGCATGTTCATCGAAAACTTCTGTAGTCTATTCTGTAGTCCTGGAATAATTTTTGGGATAATAAACTTTAAAGATTGGAAAAATTAATATATGAATGATTGCAATTAACCATGTATTGATAAAACAGACTAAAACTAATTTAAATCAATGAATAATCAATTATTCAATGAATATGAAGATATTATAATGAAAATAAAACCATTTTACTCACAGGACAAAAGCCATTAAGCAACCTGGAATTCAATATTCTTCTTTGAAAATAATTGTCCATTATCCCAAAGATTCCAACCATCCGTTACTCCTTTTGAAAATAAGAAAAGTTTACAAAATGAATAATATACAAAAGATAAAGGATTGAAATCCTCCTCTCCAATTCTTGGATCTCCCTGGCTCTGAACTTTCTCATATATTTATACAATGAATGAACAGTCTGGGCGTCACTAATAATTTCTGCCACCTGAAATTTGTCTTGTAAAGAGACATCAATATCTCTCATAACGTGCATTATATTGGGAAAATTTCTACGTGAAAGATAAATGGGTCCATTTGGGTTCTGGGTTTTCAACTGTTTCTTCAAATTCTTCATGGTTTGGCTGCAATCAATCCTACAAAATCACCTGTCTAATATTGACACATTTCTAAATTTTATCTGTTGTTGCTCATAAAATTATTTGTAGCAATCCAATATTATTTTTGGGTCAATCATCTTGAACGTATTTGTATAATAAAATCAAGCCATGATCATATCCGTATCAAATATTTGATAATAGAAACTTGTGAAACAAAAAAAAACCTAAATTAATAACTT
>JZKD02S1965235.1:0-13892 GCA_000966675.3 Picea glauca | reverse complement strand
CCTTCACTATCGAGTTGTTCAATGGTAACTGGGAGGTTGAACATTAACTGTCCACCCTGATCATAGATTCATTTCATACAACTCTACAGTGGAAATGCTATATGAAGGTAGGTTAAGAATGTCAGCTTGATGAGCTCCCTTGCTATTAGGATTCAGGTCAGGTTGGATTGGGAGATGAGGACGGGAAGGTTGATTACCTGGAGGCACATTAGAGGGTAGTTGGAGTTGCTTTTGTGGCATCGGCTGAGGAAACTGCCCAGGAGGGGATCCACACCAAGTTGGAGCCCATGGGGAACTCGAACTGGCTTGAGGGTTCCACTGTTGCCAAGGTGGAAATTGGTATTGTGGCCACATAGAAGGATAGGGCATGGACTGAGAATTCATATTAGAATTATTGAAATACTGAGATGGGTCTAAGTACATACCTTGATTTCCCATCAGTGGTCGAGGCTGCCATGGCTTTCTAGACCCCATGAGGTACAGTTGTTCCATGTCTTTCCTCATCCCTTGAAATACTACTTTTAGGCCTACCATGGAGGGGCATGAGCTTGTTGCATGATTTAGCTCACAGATTGCACATTCCTCTATGGAGTTTAGTGGACATTCCCTCTTTGGATGCTTCTTTCTACATGTCAGGAAGAATATCGCCATAGTCCTATCCAATTCCAGTAGCTTCTGTTTTACTTGCAGCATATCCATCTGTCCCGACAAGGTGCTGAGGATATCCGTACTCAAATTGTCTAGCAGGTTTCTGATTTTTTCTTTCGTAACACCCCCACCAGACCCTCTTGTTGAGTGAATCCCTTGTTTGTTTCTTCCAATCCCCCTTGAGCATTGAATGCATAATTTGCAGATACCTTCGAATCTTTCCTTAAAGATTTATCCATTTCCCACAATGTTCAATAGTTCCATTGAGTCCTCATGGAAAGATCGGAGGAGGATAATTTTTAGAATTTCCTTATCTAGGTCAGAGTGACCCAACCTCTGTAAGGTGTACTTGAATCGTTCCACACAATCTTCCAAACTCTCTTCTTCTTTTTGTGCAAACTTGAAAAGTTCCTCCTTAATGTTCCAGGATTTACAGTAATCCTGGTATTTTTCCAGAAAAGTTGCCCGCATATCATCCCATGTGGAAATAAAGCTTCCTCCAAGGCCCATGAACCATCGCAGAGCCGTTCCTTTTAATGTATACGGAAAAAAATTTAACTTTTGGGCCTCCATCGTGTAGTCATACCCCTGGCACACTATGTCAAACTTGAATAGAAATGTGTCGGGATCTTCTAAAACAAGCCCATGAAAGTTTGGTAAGGCTGCTAATGGAATAGGCTTTCTGAGTGCAGCAACTCCAAGATCCCCGATTGGAAAATCGATAGTGGAGGTTGTGGGAGCCATAAATATCTTCCAATAACCGCTGGGTATTTCACTAGGCTCTGTAGGATATGTCTGAGGCTTCCTTACCCCTTGGATCTGAGTTTCTTTAGCAGCACTTCCTCGGTCCCTTGGTGATGCAAATACTCCTTCAATCCCTTCTTCTGCGTCCTGATGACTTGATCCCTCGGCTACAACCTCCTCTCTCTTGCTGGAGTGGTCTAACTCTGTCGAGGTTCTGCTTGCGACCTCTTCCCCCTCTGTTACCAGCATAAGATTTCACTGGTCAGGTATACTACTGGATGTTTCTTCAACTGTTGGAGGGACCTGCTGTGTCGTATCATCAAATAATGTTGTAGACAACACTGGTTGATCTACTGATTGTCCCTCAGACTTCACTCTTCATGCCCTTGGTCTCACAATTGTGCGAGAGGATGTTTCTAATGCAACCTTTGCTATAATCTGGTGGATGTAGGTCTTTCTTCCCAAATCTAGTCCTTCCCTCTTTGGGGCTCTCCCTCTGCCCTTGTTATTCGGTTCTTTGTTCATACAAGTGTTGGAATGATGGAAGGTCTTGGCATGAACCTACAATGCTTAGTATTGAAGTAAGATGTCATAAGACCATTCCTTCCCCAAGACGAAAGAACTTACAGAAAAGAAAATCAGCTAAAAAAAAACAAGAGTCTAAGGTTCAGGGCTCGAAGCAGGGTGTCAAAGGACTCCTCCCTCCCCAAGACAAGAACCAAGAACAAACACACACCACGAGAAGACCTAATACTTTCCCAATCTGAAGCAGGGCGTCAAAAGACTCCTCCCTCCCCAGGGTAAAATCTAGGGTTTCCCAAAAACACAAGGATTTGAAAGAAGTAAATCTAACTCAGGGTCTGGAGCAGGGCATCAAAATATTCCTCCCTCCCCAGGAAAAGAGAGTGGCCAAAAATGGAAAAGAAAAAATAAAAAAAAAGCGGAAAGAACACCTATGCTCAAGACCTAAAGAAAAGTAAGAAAACTTGTTCTCTCCCCAGGACGAGAGATTGACCCTCTAGCTGGTCCAGATCATTGTCTTGCACTTTGTTAGCCTCCTCAACAATGGCGCCAAAATGTTGGTGTCCAGGTATGAACGATTTATTCACCCTTTTTCCTACATTAATTTATCATTCCGGGTGCATATTATTTCAAGGCAATGCGTAAGGTATATGCAGGGTCAAGAGAACAATCCATTCTGGCCAGGGGTTCACGATTAAGATTCAAAACATTGTTGTGAAACTAGATTAATTACAACTTCCTAAAAGCAATCATAAGAATTAAAACACTGTAACAATAAGCATAACCAATAAATAATATACACAGAAAGACGCAACACCTGATCAGAAGAGTGGGCCCAACTCTCTAATTAGGGTTGTGTTAGTCACAATGAAGATGAGGATAGAAAAATAGATGATGTTTTATAAATATGAAAAGGGTTATTACAATATCAATGGGGACATCCCCAGTTACAGGAATAAATTGTCTTTTATACATGGAGAGGGAGAAAAACCTCTTTCCCCAAAACATGGTAACTGTATCCCCAAAAATCAGATCAGCAAGATGCCCAAGAATGGTTTAGGGATCTGTGACTCCAGCTACATGGCCTCCTTATGGCTTGGTCATTGTTGTGAATAGAAAATTTGCTACGGGATACTAAAGCCTTGGTTCCTGTTCTCCAGAAGTTGCGGTCAAACATTCGTTTTAGTGCTGCGAATAGGCAAAACTCCGCGACGTTATTTCATTAATAAAATATTCCAATAGACAAGGCATGGGTATTTACCTTACAGTTTTAGCATAGTAAACATAGGTAAATAAGTGCAAAAAGGTCAAAAAGGGTAATAGAAATGTAGCAAAAAGATAGCCCGATTTGGTGCCCAACAACATTCTATCACGTACTGAAATGAATCTACAAATCCATATGGGGAACTTCACTCCCTGCCATGAAAGTAATGGTGTAAAGGATAGTCCATAATGACAAATATTGGACATTCCTAATGGCTACCTTGCCGCTATGTTTCTCGGTACCCGACACACAGTGGTGGCGAATGTAGTAATCGATAGCCTCACCTCCACCCATGCTACCTGTAAGTCACACCCGTGAAGCAAAAAGAGACAACCTTGTCAGGAAATATATATCCTCTATATCTATTGTGAGTGTGTGGACACCCACGTGAAATGTCTTCTCGTTCACATGCCACATGTGAACCAAGTACTCTAGTAGTCTCAACTAGCCTCTCATGCCCTGAATCCTGAAGAATTTTAGAAAACCACACTACCTTAGAGACATAACTATCCATGGGACATTCCCAATGAATTAATCCTCTTCTTAATGCTCTCTCTCACACCACTCCAACATATTGACCAAGGAAAGCCTTCCAAAGAACCATAAAATAAGATTAGAAAGATAAAATTATTTCCTGGAGGTTCTTTCTAGTTAGGTTTGTCTTTTTACATTTTTGGTTGCACTCGTCGCAGGGTTGCGCATTCACGCAATGTGATGTCGTCGCACCCTGACTATAGGGTCACCTACGACGATCCTGGATCGTCGCAGTTCATGATATAGGGCACTTGTGACGATCTCAACATGCAGGTAGCCCCAAAAAATTCACCCAACACACAAATTTGACCAATAAAAATCAATTTTGAAACCATGAAAAGATGAAGGAGAAGGAGATTACCTGTTTGACGGAGACAAATCGTGAAATGATCCACCGCACACTCCATTATCGAAATTTGAAATTCGGGTGAAAAAGGGCTTTGGAGCACTATTTGGGTAAACTTGCAAATGAAATTGTAAAATGGTGTTTTTGTCTTATTTTATTGACTTTTATCATTTTTTATTTGAAAAATTATATTATTATCCATGCTCTAAAGTCTTAACAACTTGGAAAGTGTTGACCTTTGCAAAGTAAAAATTCTAGAGATGAGACGTTGGAACAAGGATCCACCCCTTTTGGTTTTCTTTTGTATATTTTTCGCATGTACATATCTTTTTACGGTTTTTCAGGAAAAACTCTGGGCAAAGTCTTAATTCTTTCTCATGCTCGTGAAACCATGAGAATGTAATCAAGTAGTCTTTTTTCATTTTTTCGAACTGGTATTGGCAATACGAAAAATGAAACCTATGGAGTATCCTTTAAGATCTTTTCAAGCTACCTAAACATGAAAATATGGCCGAGCGACCTTGTTCTTTTCACGCTCGTAAAAGTGTTTGAAGAAAATGTCTTATGAGAGAAAGGTTATCGCTTTTTTGGTCTCGTCRGACTAAATTAYGAAAAAGGACCTGATGGAGTTCTCTTTAAGTGTTTTTCGGACTCTTTAAAATTGAAAAACCCTTGAGTTTTCTTTCCTTGGACTCATTAAACAAACATAGAAAGACCCATATGGGATCAAACCACTCCTTCGTAGGGTTTGTTAAACATACTCCGAGGGACTCATCCGAAGGATGAGCTTACATCTACAAGCATATTTTATCCTCCTCAAGCTTGCATAAAAACAAAGAGGTACTCGCCATAAATGGTGGGGGAAAATTGGGAAAGAAATGTGTCTCTGTATTTGTGTTAGTGGCAATAATAGTCTCTCTTGAACATGACACCCCCCTTCATCATTGTATCTAGGTTGGGAAATCCATTTTTCTCTCGTTTGACCATCCACAAGTTCATATGTAGGGTCCTCCTTGAGTCAATGCTGCCAAGACAACTATCATGTCATTCATATGTTCAAGAGAAGACCAACCTAAACAAACCTTCTATCGAGTCAGCCATCTGCAATTATAAATTTTCTACCATGTCGGCCTTCCTTGAATCACTTCATACTCTGATCTAATTAAAATATGTTGCATATTTCATGTCATTTATGGGGGATACACCAAGGCCCTCCTATGATGAGTCTTTTCCTATCGAATTCAACTCATTATCTGGGAACAAGACTTAGAAATCATTTAGTACCTTGATGTTGCATGCCTCAATGGCAGGTTTCTTCACTTTCAACTATAAGTTCACATCATTGAGCCCTGATTGGAAGATTCCATCGAGTGTTTGACTTAAAATCATTTATTCACATTCGTTGGATTGTACTAGGGTACCTTGGGAGTCATTGACATCAATGGTGATTTCCCTTGCACTTGTTAATGGTTTTCATTAATGACCGGTAATCAAGTGGTTTCTACCATGTTCAACTTCAACACCTGTAATCACATGGATAGATTCATACTTAGAGACGATGGAAATGAAGACCCTGGATATTATCATTTTTGGTCTAGGTTGTGATGGAGTATTCATGAATTTGTACTGACACATAGATCCACTGTGTATGTCTCCTGGCTATGTCCGAATTTGAATTCTTTTAGAGCATAGATCCATGATGTATTCCTGGTGGATATGACGAATCATGATGACATGAATCCATAGTGTATGTTTAGTGGCCATGAATCACTTGATACTTATGATTAGAGTCACTTGTAGTATGCGCATGGGAATTCCTACCTCATAAAATGGTATATTATTATGCATATGCTTGATTGTTTGCAGGTTCCCGATAGATGCGCTCCTTGTTTTCGACACACACATTATACAAAGTATTTCAGCTGTCATGAGTTCCAACTTCATACTTTGGGGGGTATTTTGTTACACATTATTTTGGTCACCTCAGTGGTCAAGTGACAACATGTGTTCATGTTCCCTGAAAATATTAAAAGAAGACTTTATCCATGAGAAGAGTGATTTGCTTTCCTCTTTCAAAAACCATATCAAGGAAGGTCATTACACCCTGCCATATGCATGGGGTGTGATGATTCTTGATCATCACACTCTGCCCTAAAACCAGACTACAACTCTGTTGCATGTTGCTTGTGCATAGGGTGAGACGATGCTTAAAGAATAAGAATATTCAAATTTCACGAATGTTCTAGAAGGGAATATTCTAGAAGGTGAGGTGGCCTCCAATCAGTTTGGATCTTACTCGCTTCTCGAATTAGGTGAGATCATCCTAATCTCCTCATCCATCTCTCTTTCACACTATATAGAGAGGGATCTCTCATGGAAAAGGATAATTTTGAATAGGATAATATTTTCACGGAGAGTTCTACTTCAGAATATGATTGAGAGCTTTGCTTTAGTTCTTCAAGTAGGGTTGTGGACCTTCTTCATTCAAGGCATTGGAGTAAAGGTTTGTGTGTTGAAGCAAAGAGTCATTGAAAGGGGACCTTGCAACATCAAGTCATGGGTTTTATTCTCCACTTTCCATTCATTTAATACAGTAATACATTTATTCCCTATATAAGCACCTTGTCTTCTATTGTATAATTCATTGATCATATACATAGACTTCATTAGAATACATATATCTTTGTTTTCCCTCTTTATTGGTTTGTGATTCTTAGACGAGATTTTTTTCTGCAAACCCAAGGAAGGAGCTACAAGGATGACACTAGCGAGGATCAAGCGTCGTTTAAAAGGTATGTCACTTGTACCTCACTAAACTAGTTCACATGATAATGAAGTTTAAGGCGAAGTGTGTATTCTATTATGTTTTGTTCTAGTTTCCTGTGGAAATTAGGGAGATCTGTTTGTGTCTGCACTTACCGATTAGTTCCATAACAATCTTCCCTAAATTTTTTTGGCATGGTAGGCATATTCAAATCATCGAATAAGCATATTTGAATATAGTTGGCCAATAATATCCATCTGAAATGATTCTATGAGCGAGCAATTACAACAGGTGAAACATGTCCACCACAAAATCATGAAATTCTTTCAATATTTATTTTGATTTCAAATGATCAAAACATATAAACATAATTCCATCAAAGTTTATTCGAAAGAGAACTCCTAAAACTAATACATGCTAATTGGTTTTAATCTTTAAATCTCTCCTCTCTCTAGAAGAGATTTTGAGGGGAAATTGGCCAACGTTGAGATAGAATATTATGTCCTTATACCACTCAGATGCTACAAGATATAACCTCTGTATGAGTACACAACTCATAATGGGAGGAGAAATATTTCTAGCTTCAATTCCAACCATAAATTTTCATATTCCTTGCCCCTTAACAACTTTCATAGGTTTAATCTCTAGATCATACTCTTGAAGATTTGTCAACCAATTTTCCCATATACCTTCTCTAATTTGTCGATTGAGAAATATATTGATAGGTGAGTGTGGTACATAAGAAATGATGTGAGCTAACAAAATGTAGGTCCAGAAATGAGATATTTCCTTGACCAAAGAGAGAGATTAATTTTCAATCATAGAGTAATTCAATTCATAGTCGTGCAAGGATTTGCTCATGAAAGTGATTGGAGGTTCTTCTCATTTCTCATTTTTCTAAGCGAGGATGGATAAAAAACATTCCTATGAAGAAATTGAATATATTATGAAATCTTTATCAAAATATAGACTAATAAGAAAAGGATTTGTAGTGATTACATGTTTGATTTATGAAAAATCCCTTTGAGTTTTTGATGTCCATTCAAAATTGTGATCCTTGTTAAGTAAATAATTTATTGGATTAACAATCGTGGCATAATCTGGAATAAATCTTCATACGAAATTTATATTTCCAAAGAAATATTGTACTCCTTTATGAGAAGTAGGAGGATTTAAGTCATTTATTTCCTTAATCCTTTTTGGATCAATGTGTATTTCTTATTTTCTTACAATATGACTTAAGATCTTAGCTTCTGATATATAAAAAAAACATTTATTTGGATTCAATGATATGCCATACATGTTGCACCATTCAAATACGTGTATGAGATGTTTGAAATATATTTCTCTTAATTTTGAATGAACCGTCAAGTCATCTTGATAATCTACCATAAAATTTCCAATTAGATCATTTAAAGGATGATCCATTGCTCTTTGAGAAGTTGCACCAACATTATTTAGTCGAAATGGCATACAAACATAAGCATATATTCCCCATGGTCTAAAAAATGTATTCTTGAGTCTATCCTCTTCATCGACAAGGACTTGATTATATCCAAAAAATCCATCTAGCATAGACATCAATGTTGAACCAGTGACCTACTGCAATAACATCTCCATATTTGGGGGACGATAGTTATCTTTGATACTTTCTCGGTCGAGATCTCTAAAACTCACACAAATATGAATCTATCCATTCTTATTTCTGACTACCAAAGTATTTGAAATCCATTCGGAATGTCAGATTGAAAAAATTATACCAACTTTCTTCAATTTTTCCAACTCCATTTTCACTAAAGGATTCAATTTTGGATATATCATTCTTAATTTTTTCTTAAAAGATTTTGACCCTTGTTTCAGTGGTATGACATGTTGAGAGATATATTTTTCACATTCCTTTAAATTATCACAAATCCAGGAAAAGACATATTGGAGCTCCTTAAAAAGAATAGTATAATGTTCAATCTCTTCAATAGTACAACTTGTGCCAAGATTTATGTATTTTTGGGAATCTACTATAATGAAGTTGATTTTCTGCATCTCTTGAACTTTTCTAATACAATATTTTTCTATTGGGTCCATGGTATTTGTTTTATCATCCCTTGTGAAAAGAGATTCAAGACTAACATAATTATTAGTGACAACAACAATACTTTGAACATAAGTCTCCTTTTGATTGCTTTCTCTTTATTTAGAGATATCAGATGATGTTGGTTTTTGGTCTGTCAAGAATTTTTCATTGTGCTCATCATTTTCAAAAACTTGCCAACACTCTTTATTATCAGGTATTGATGGTCGAAAAATTGTTTTGACATGAAAATTATTTTGATTTCGAGAACCATCTGTATTGAAAACAAATTCTTCCACCACCAATAAATCAAATTTTTGGTTCTTTTCTTGAGGAACAAAAGAAATATTTAAATAATTAAAAGAGTCTATGATTTCCCACACTCTCCTTGCATAATGATTCAATATTTCTTTCTTTATACTATATCTTCTCTTGATGTGATTGATAACTAGTTCTAAATCACCAATAGCCACTAGATCTTTCACTTCCATTTGAAGGGATTGGGTCAGTTCTTGGATTAATGATTCATACTCTACTTCATTATTGGTGCAAGGGAACTCTAACTTGATTGCATGTGGGTAAATGCATGATTGAGAATTTTTTTTCACAAAATACCAATTCCAATTCCAAACTCAGAGAAAGCATCATCAAATGATATTTTTCAAAAAGCATGAAACAATTTTTCTTGATTTTGCTCAGGAGAGTTTAGTTGTTCTATGTTGAAAACAACATAATTCTTGACTCTAGTGTCTACATAGTTCTGCATCATTTCAATTTCCTTTTTCTTGAATGATATTGGTTTTCTATTTTCTGAAGGAACTCTAATAATTGTTCCATCTTGTTTTGGATCATCATGCAACTCCCATCATTCATTATGTATCCACCAATAATTGAGCATGAATCTCTACCCAGGAGAACATCGTACGTTGGAGGTAGATCAACTACTATGATAGTAAACAATGTAATAATGTGGGGTGTTGCACTTATCCATGTACACAAATCTTTAATTTCTCCATAAATTAGAACGTTTCTAGAATCAATGACACATATACTTTCACCAGTTCCATAGTACTTTGTACACTCCATTCCAATATATTCCATTACAAATAATGGTTGATATTGTTATTTTATCCACTATCCACCAAACAATTGTGCAATGTAAAGTCAATATTCTTTAAAGATATGTAAAACTATGGAACCTTAGCTTTTGTTTTTGCCAATGTGCTCTTTTGTTGTTGTCTTCTGTTTATCACAACTATTTCTATTCTTGAATTCGTATAATCCCATATCTTCAAAAAAATATTTCTTTGTTGGGGTATCTTAACTACCTCCATGAATTATAGGGTAATATGAATCTTAGATAACTCATCAACCAAGTTATAGTTCATTTTCAATAGTGTCTTCATATGATTAACAACTGGTTGTTGTTTTGTTGGCTTTTTCTTTTTCTTTTTCTGGTTGTTCCATTGTCTTGAATTTATTTGCTGGAGTCTTGGTTTGAACAACATTATCTTGTTGTGAATATTCATAATATTTGTGTGCATAAAAATATGAAAACATAATGAATTTTCTTCCATTTTCATTGATTTGAGGACTTCATCTTGATCATTTATTATTTCTTGATCAAAAGGCTCATTGTTTTGAATAAAATTTTCTTCTTCTGTAATTTTTTCTAGCACAACAACATTTTGATTTGGGATTCTTGGTGCTCTTGGTCTATGCTCTTCAATTATTTGATCCATATCATTTATACCTCTTTGATCCAATAGTGGGGCTCTCATGTTTTGATGTGGAGGAATGATATTCTCACTCCTCTTGAATTGAGTGATCTCATTATCCATTTGTCGAATAGTCCTTCTCATTTGAGAAATTCATATTTTTTGTATAGTCTATTGAGGAGTTTCAATATTATTTCACATATTAGGGGGGAAGCCTTGAATAATCCCTCCCTCTATTTCTAAAACTTCATAACTTCTAGAGATGGATGTTCCCTAGGATGAGAACCCCAAACTTGTCATTTGTCTTTGCACTTTTCCAAGAATAATATTGGGTTTAACATTAGTTTCTAGCATGTATTATTCCATTTCTATTCCATTTTTAATTGTTTCATTTAATGAATTTATTTGTGAAACTCTTATTGCATAGTTAACATTTTATGGAATGGAATTCTTGTAACATCCAAATATAATAGAGGCATTTGGGTGTTTTCAATATGGGATTTGATTCAGTGTCTTGAAAAATCATAAATTAAAATCCCTTATTCTTTCACCCTTTTGAAGAAATATTTGGGTGATTTGAGTAAGCAGAATATGATATGCAATATGATGTTCATATATGGTCATGAACATATCTTATGTATCATCAAACGAGCAAATTGATTGAGCTAGGATAGAAATATACCAGTCATAGGATGGGCCTATAAAAGTTTGAAGAAAGACTCTAACCATTACATCATCATGTTCAATCAAATGAATATTAAAAATACTGAGGATTTTATCCATATGCCCTTTAAGATCCATAATCCCATCACTTGAAAAAATAGGTAAAATTCCTTGAGGAAGAGTTAGCAACGGATGTTTCTCTCCCCATAAATTGAGCGGACTAGATCTGGCTCTCTTTCTTGGATTTCTTTGTCTATCTTTTATTTCTCCTTAATCACTAGGAACTTAATTTATGTTTTATTCTCGATCATAGGGGATTCACCTTGTTGACCAATATCTTATCACATTCATTCATAAAGGGGTTTTTTTAATTGTGAAAAATAAAGTCAATATGTTGTAGGTATTGGGGGGGTGTCGGGTCTCAGGGGGTTTATAGGTATTGGGGGGTACATAAAGTAGTATCTAGTAAAAATAGGGGTTTATTTTATTAGAAAGATATATTAGGAGGGGGTTAAACAAAAGGGTTTTGAGAGGTATTTACCAATATCTATTGAAATTAATATAATTCTTTAATATCCCATGAACGAAGGCACTATGTCACAAGTTCATTGAGTGAATCCCCCATGTTATCGATCACCCATGATTATTATACTCCTCGCTTCATATGTTGTATTTTTGGTATTTTGGTTAACCTAAAGTTTCTTACTTATACTTCTTGTTAATGGACCTTTGTATGATTCCAACTTTTAAATATTTATTGATATCTTATTTGTCTTAAGGCTATTGCTATTTCTTCTTCTCTAGCAAGAGCTTCCCGTGTTCATTTTGGATCTTCACAACTCATTTTTGTTGTCATAGTTAGGTCATACAACTAGTGCATGATACTTATTTGATATCTAATTACAACATGTATTTGAGGTTGGTTAGGCTATGGTAGAGTCATCTGAATTTATAGTCTACAAAACCACCCTTTTGTCTATTCCCCAATGGAATCGCCAAAAATGTTGATCTAAAAGGTTGTTTTACAATATTTAAGATAACATCACGAGGATAAATCCCTCTACATTTTTTAAAGGCGGTACTCCTATTTCTTGACAATATGCAAAGATATAAAATATTCCTAAGAAAGGACCAAAATTATTCTTGAAATGAATATTCACATGCAAAGAGTACCTTAGAATGGACCATGTATCTCACAAAAAGTAAATATTCACACTACAATACAAGATTATAAAAAAAAAAAGAGTATATCATCTCATAGAACGAAATTTTCATCATAACATTAATCAAAGTAAGATACAGTATTCAACACAAGAAAAGAAAATAAGGATCACATATGGAAGATAAATTTAAATGATCATTCCATCAAGATCCATAAAAGATTTTGATAGACACACATTTCAAATATTGTTCTTAGAACTTAATGTATGAGAAATCATTAATGTTATGTCTTGAATAGTTCTTTGGGAACCTAAAAAATAATAGATGCCTTTGTAAAAATAAAAAATAATGTCTGAAACTTCATGAAAAGTAAATTGCATTTTCCCTTCAAAGAGGACTAGTATTGGGCTCTCGTGAACCATGAAATGAAAGAAATACATGGAATATGAAAAATGAGACAATTAGAGGTCGACCTTTGGTTTTCAAAAATTCTAAAAAAAAAAAAAATGAAAAGTGACTACTGACTGAGGAAGAAAAAATGGCAAAAGAGATAACAAGGTAATGACTCGGCTTACTATGATGGAAGTTCTGAACCCTTATCTTTTTATTTTGGTTTCTTTTATAGATTTTTATTGTGCTAGAGGTGGCATAACTAAATTACCAACTTCTTGTTGATCTCTTTTGGTTATTTTATCCAAGGCTTTCCTTAATTATTGTTCAATGTACTCTCTAATTGGAGCAACCATTATCTCATGTTTTGTCTTGGTTTCAAATAACTCACTTTCCAGTTCTCTTAGATCAAGGCTCAACTGATGGAGTGTGTCCTCAATGTCTTCATTCTTGTTTACATACTAGACTAACCATCTTTCCACTTCTTCATTGGAGCACTTAATTGAATCATTAAATTCATTGACCCGGACAACTTTTAAGGCTTCCAATTGTTATTGTAATTGCTCCTTATATAAGAGCACTATATCCATAGTTAAATGTGTGCCCTTAAGCTCCTTAGTCAAATAAATAAGTTTTAAAAATACATCATCTCTTTTAATGTTGATGACATCACATTCACATAACATTTCCCTTAAGCATTTAATTATCCTTAACCAATAAGCATTGATTTGTTTCATATAGGTCTTGGAAGGAAGATGTTGATCTATTCTATGAAATTCACTTGAACTTGAAAATTTCATCGAAACTATACCGATTGTTTCTTTGTAGAAACCCTCATCATTTTCCAAATATTTTTAGAGATATTCTTTGAAATGAAAAACCCTTGTTGAGAAGGTAGTTGAAATTGTTTCTAATTCCCACATCTCAAGGATCAAGGATATTATTTTCTTAATACTATCTCCAATTTATTCTCTTAAAGCCACTAATAAACATGATGAACCTTTCAACATGGAGCTGGTTTCTAGTACATCCTCGAGACTGTACATTGGTTGTATAACAATGATGAGATT
>JZKD02S1965224.1:19087-45415 GCA_000966675.3 Picea glauca | reverse complement strand
TCCTAAAATTCATATTTGTTCCAAATCCTTTAAATAATCCCTTTCAAAAGTTTTATGTGAACTTGGGATCTTTGTCAGAAACAATTGTCTTAGGCACACCATGTAGCATGGAAATTCCTCTCATATAAATTTTTGCAATGTTAGCTACCTTGTGAGTTAGCTTCACTGGAATAAAATGAAGAGATTTGATTAGCTTATCCACCACCACCATGATGGAATCATCTTGTATCATTGTTCTAGGAAACTTGGTGATAAAATCAATTGTCACAACTTCCCATTTCCACTGTGGAATGGGAAATGGTTGTAGCAAACCAGCCAAATGTTTTTTCTCGTCCTTTACCTTATGACATTCCAAACATCTGGCTATATAATCAATGACTTATTTCTTCATAGCGGGCCAAAAATATTGGCTCTTTACAGCTATAATGATTTTTTGGTAACCTAGGTGCCCAATGGTGGTAGCTTGATTCATAGGTTTTCTGGGTTCTCTTTACAGCTACAATGGTTTTCTTTCTGATATATTATTCTTTAATTCTCACATGATGGTAACCTGACTTGACATCAGTCTTGGAAAATATATTTACATCTTTCAACTGATCAAAAAGATCATATTTCCTTGGCAAACGATACTTGTTCTTCACAGTCACCTTGTTCAATTGTCTGAAATCGATGCATAACCTCAAGGTCCCATCCTTCTTCTTCACAAATAGCATTGGGGCACCCCAGGGTGATACACTTGGGAGTATATACCCCTTCTTCAAAATATCTTCAAGTTTCATTTGCAATTACTTCAGCTTTGGTGTACTCCTTCTATAAGAAGTCTTGGACAATGGGGTATCTCCAGGTATTAGATCAATGGAGAAATTTGTATCTCTCTTGGGTGGAAACCCTGGTATCTCTCTAAAAAAATCTTCAAATTCTTTCAAGACTGGATGATATTCAATACTTGGAACTTTATCCTTAGTTGCATCCTCCATATTAGCTGCATAAATTTGACATCCTTTTATGAAGCTTCTTTTTAGCTGGAAGTATGAAATATTTCTGATAGATATTTCCTTTGGAATACCATGAATTTTCCTCATGTTTCCTCCTTCATCCAAACAAGTGAAGTCCTTGTTGTAGAAATCCAGGAAATCATTATTCTTATCCAACCAATCCATACTAATTATGAAATCATAGGAACCCAAAGGTATGATATTCAAATCTTCCTTTATGTTCATTCCATTCATGTCCATTGGACAATCCTTAATGAACTCATTAATTCTTCTTTTAGCTCCTATATCTAGCGAAACCAATGAATATTTTCCATGCTTTCTTCTTTGCAAATTAAATCCCTCAAAAAGATTAGGATCAATGTAACTATGACTAGATCTCGAATCAATTAAAATAGCTATAGGTTGATCATTGATCTTACCTTATACTTCAATCATATGAGTCAAGAATTCAACTTGCTTGATGTTCAAGGCTACATAGATCATTGGCATGCTTCTTCCCATGTCCTCAACTATATTAGTCTATTGTACATTGTGAAAACTATTCACTCTTTCACTTATATAAGGGAAATCTTTGTACATGTGATTTCCCTCACAACCCCAACATTTAATAGGATGTTTCCTTGGTATTTTTGTCGATGTTTCTTCCATTTTGGGATCATTTTGAGTTGGCTATGCTTGAGGACTATTTCTGAAGAATGGTGGCTTGTGCCCTTTCTTTCTCTGCTCCATCTTACCTTTCTTATTGTCTTCCCAATCCTTTTGGAAATTTTGTCTCCCTCTATTCTAATAATAAATATACTTGGCTCTCCTTATTGCTTCCTCAAATGTCTTAGGATCATCATAATGCATCTTATCACTCAATGTGGAAGGTATCCCACTCAAGAATATTTCAATCTTGACCTTATCATCCTTGATGAGGTCAACATATCTCAGCAGCTCCAAGAATCTTCTCTCATACTCATCCAAGGTCATGCTCCCAAGCTTAAGTTCAAATAAATCCATCTTCGTGTCATAATAACAATTGGACAAACATTTCTTCTGAAAATACTTTTTGAGCTGCCTCCAAGAGATCCTCTTCTCATCAATGTGATTTACTTGGAATAGTTGGTCCCACCACATTGATGTTTTTCCCTTACGTTGGTAAATTGCAATTCTACCTTCTCCCTATGAGGAATAATTATGGAACTGGAAATACTTCCTCATCCCCAATAGCCAATCCTTTTCATCCTCATATTTTTTTTCTCACCATCAAAGGTAGGAGGCTTGATGTTTCTCATCTCCCCTTGTAATTCATCCACTCCAGAACTCTTATTCTTTCTAACAGGATATAAACTTGGACTAATTTATCCTCTAACTGAGTGTCTTGTTGAGTGATTATGATGTATACCATCACTTATAGATTCTTCCCTTTTGGCATGATATCTATGATTCTTTGACTTATATGAATCTATCTCTTTATCCACCTTCTTCTCTATCATGTCCAAGATCTACAACAACATAAGGTTGAATCCATTTTGTTTCTCCTGAGATTTCATAATCTTCTCGTCATAATCCTTATAACTTAACACATATCTTTGCATAATCTTTATTGTCTCTACTAGATTTATTCTCTCCTCTTTTCCTTCTCCATGCCCATTTGATTTAGTTCCTACATTACCCATGTTGGCATACAACCCCCTGACTTCGTATTCGTGGTTGTAAGTTCTTTGTCCATATTCCATGTCTTTGGTTTCTCTGTTGATTATTTATGTCCTATTTATTCCCTTAATTATGAAAAATGTGCATGCATTAGGATTTGTTAGACAAAATAATTCAACAAATATATAAAATTATGCACAGCTATGCCCTTAAAGTGCACCAAAATTATTATTTGTGATTTCTTGTGAATATTACTACTCAATTCACATTTACAGGTGAATATATAGATTCCTCTATCCAATACCTTTCCAATGACTATCCCATTGATCCATTATGAGTTATGAGCATCAAGTTATATTCATTTGAACATTACCCATTTACTCATTTTTGGTACCAAATGTTATAGGTGTCTTCTCTCTCCTCCTATACACTTTTAGGTACCCATATTTCCAATATAAATCCATGGATGTCTTCTAGGGTTCATGATATTTCCATATACTAATCATGCACCTTGAACCAACTTATGAGCAAGGCGTTATGCCCTCTATAAGTAAACTAGCACCAAAATTCTACCTTGCACTGTTTCAGTTGTAATTTTCTCATACAAGCTACATTTTGCACCTAGAATATCTCAATGGAAATATCTCTTTAGGTTATTTTTTCAAGTTGAAAATAATATATATGGTGCCTATGACACTTATAATCTTGAAAATTAGAACTCTCGGAAATGTTGTTTAGGCCCTCAAAAATTCCCTCCAAGATTATGACCTTTAAAACTACAAAATTTTCACAAAACATCACTAGTTTTATGTTGTGATAGACCACCAAATTGACCCACTCCTATTGTCAATGATTTTACTTCCCTTTCCTCCTTCTCTTATTCCTTTTTGAAGATTGCACGTGCATCAATTCTGTATTATGCCCAAATATTCAACACATGCAATTTCTACACACGCAATGCCAATATTTAGAACACATACAACACACCAATATTGAATGTCCACAACTTTTATACCATGCACTAATATTTAGTGTGCTCAAGTTTTGTGTTGCACACAATATCTAGTGCGCAAACATTTGTGGCGCACATAAATATTCCACACACATCACATCTCTACTATGTTTCGTGCCAATATTCACTACACACACATCACACACCAATACTAAAAGTGCACCACCAACTCTACACTTCACAACACCAGTATTCCACCCTCCCGCATTGCACACCGACATTATGCATGCACCAACAATTTTGCATTGTGAATCACTAGTATTCAATGTGCATGCCCTATGCACCAATATTATGCACACACCAACCAATTCTTCATAGCACCAATATTCAATGCACACACATTGCACACCAATATTACACGCGCACCAACAATTATGCATTGCCCAACACCAATATTTAGTGTGCACACACTGTGCACAACCAATTCTACTTTGCATGGTGCCAATATTCAACGTGCATGTACTATGCACTAATATTATGAGCACACCATAATATCTACACCGTGCAATTCCAAAATTTAATGCTCACACCTTGCACATCAATATTTTTCACACATCACTAGCTTTGCACCACGCAATACCAATGCTTAGCACACATAAGTATTTTCTTCGCTTAGCTGATGTTTTTCCATATTTCCAGCTTGTGGCCATCTCGACCATCAAATAAATGCTCGACTTACTTGTCTAAGCCAATTTGGTCGCTTGGAAGATGAAATGGTCCCTCTATAACAACCATTTTGAGTGCAATTCCGACTTGAATTCTCCTTAAAAATTGGGGATTTCACTCATACTTCACCGTTTTTCCCCAAAATCGACATAGATCAAATGCTAAGATGAAGAATTTACCAACTTCATGTTAATATTTGTCCCATACAAGTCTAGTTTTGAACCAAAATCTTTGATATCACAATGTGATGTACCCAACCCCAAGTTGATTCAGTCCACATGTTTGTGGACAAATTAGCCAGTGTGGACACATACCAGTCTCCCTAGCTTGGGAACCCAAATCTAGAACAAAACAACACAGAACTTATTACTTTCCTTAGATTCATACAATTGAAATACTGATAAGTAAGCATTCATACCTCTTTATGGACAGTTTTCCTCACTAATTGTAGCTCCCATCTTGATTCAAAGGTTTTTTAATAGAAACCGGCATAAGAAAACAAGCTAACAAGTGAAATAAAAAAAAAAAAAATTTTAACAAATCTATACAATTGACCAAGGAGAAATGTAATAAATCAAATTTACAATGAACAATATTTATAGAAAAGAAAACATGTTACTGTATTAATAATAATGGAAAAGTTACAACCAGTGCCTTGGTCTTGTGAGGCTCTTTCTAACGGTTCATTGCTCCAATACCCACATTGCTTCCATGATTTCCATCACCACCAATTGAATACTTTGACACAAGAATCTCTCTAAGCCAAAGGAAAATCTTCTAATCTCAAATCAGATGCTAAAGCTATCAACCATTACTCACTACTAGTTATTCTCCATTAGCTATTAACCTTTTCTTATGAAAGAAGTCTCCTTTTATATATTGAAGAGGAGGTTTGGATCCCCATAAATCAAGAGTACGGGTAAGATCCAAACCGATCGGAGACCACCTCATATACGAAGCTTCTCTCTAGAAACTTCACAATTTTATTTTATTTTCCTCCCTTCCAAACAATGTCGCGCCCTGTGAAATAGCAATTCTAATTGCAGAAATAATTCATTGAGACAAACTACACATGAAACCATGCTTGTGTTACACATGGAAATTTTTTCCTAGAGCACGCAATGATTCAATCCTTGCAGTCGAATTTTGTTTCCAATACTACTAAAATTGACTAACTTGTAACATTTGTTAATCACCATGCCCTGTATATGTAAAAATTATACAGAACTAGCAACAACATGCACATGCATGCATAATTATGTACAATTTCAATAAACAAAATTAACATAAACATACACATGATTAAAAACATGTGAACACACATAAAATAACATGTATCTTTTGTTATAAATCACCAACTGCATGCATACCTTAGACATTCCTCCCAGTTGTAGACTCTATTGTTCATACACTCTCAACAATAGGTTTTGAACTGTGCTTAAGCAAGACCAAAAACCTACAACTTTGGGGTTCAACCTAGGGGTATTACTTTTGATTAATTGGGTTTGTTTTCATTGATTTCAACCCTTGAAGAAAGTCTGGTAGAAAATTCTGGTAGCACAAAGGTTTGGGTAATGGACCCAAGTTTGTTTGATGTATAATGGTATGATTTTTGATATATTTTCAGGTAAGACTATTCTAGTTGGATAGTACATGTCATGTTATTTCTGGTGGTATGTGGAATGTCACGTAACTCCTCACGGTTTGAGAGTTATGGCCTTACGAAGTTGGAGGACCCTCATATGTTGGCTTGAATCCCCAAAAGGTCAAACAAGTCAAAGTTCTTATTTAACAAAGTGAAGTGACAAAGTAAAGGACGATTATTTAAATAATAAAGTAAATGGAGAACTTTCTAATTATGGAAAGTGGTTATAAGAAGGTTAACCCTAAAATGAGGAAAATGGGTTAAGTAGTCAAGTGGTTGTTGGATATATGGACAAGTGGAAAATTGGGAAAAGTTGGACATAGGTAACTATGTGGACAAAGTGGCTATGTGGACAAAGTGGTCTAGAAGATGCTTCTAAGGAAGCTACATGAAAGTATAAATAAGAGGCAAGGCTCTCACATTTCAAACACACTTGAGCATATTGAATATCTACAGGTGAATGAGGTAACCAAAGGATATCTAAGACGGATTTCAGAGGGAAGGTGAAGTAAATAAGGCCGAAATTCAAAGGAGGATAAATTCTTTTGATGATGCTTTCTAAGGTATGTCATTTACAGGTCATCTCACCATTTTCGCAATAACATTTTTTTTAGAATGATTCAGCCATGAAATTGGGAGGCCATTGAGGAAACATATCCAAGTAGAAGTGGTACGAATTTCATCTTGTGGGTCGTTGTATTTTTGGAGTTACACTCCGTGGAAAATAGGGTTTATGGCTAGTCCTGAAACTAGTCTAAAACAAGTGTTTCGAGTAAAAACATCATAACTTCTTCATAATAGATCCAGATCCAGTAGGAACAAATGTGTTGGTTATAGTACATTCGTTAGTATATTTTTTACAATTTTCAGATCCATACAACAAATATTATGTGTGGGGCACGCTCTATAAGTTCACTCTCTAGAATCAGCCAGAATTCAACAAGGTATGTCATTTTTGTTATAACTCCTTTTCTAAGAGGTTCCAAGTAGTGACACCTGTAGTAATTGCATAAAACAAACTGAAGAATGTTGTGTACTATTTTCAGATATTTATTCATTATAGGTATATAGTTATGATTATTTCAAGTTAGGGTTGTTGACTAATCCAAAACTAGTCATATGAGACTAAAGTAAAGTTTGATGAAAATGATAGTCTCTTGTTGTTAAAGTTAAGGAATGTTGCCAAGTATGTGATCATATACACCATATCTATTACAAAGTTACAAATCATATTTGGATGATGAAATTGATGAGGTATTTTGGTTGAGGTTGAGGTACAGGTTAGTGCATGGTTGATGCACTTGTTTATGGTACAGGTTGAGGTACAGGTTGATGCATGGTTCAGGTTATTGGTATAGGTTTTTTGGTGCAGGTTGATTGGTACAGGTTTACAGCAGTATATCTCATAGTGATAGTGTGACATTGGTTCCATCATTCTACTTATACGTCAGGGTGGTTGGACGGGGCAAGGACAGGTGGTTGTAGCCGCCTTTCGGTTGTATCCAGAGAACATAGGGGGTTGTAGCCTCCTTCTAGTTGTAGCCAGAGAATTAGAGAGTTGGAGCTTCCCTCAGGTTGTATCCTAAGAAACTAGGGGGTTGGAGCCTCCTTCCAGTTGCAGCTAGAAAACAAAGGAAGTTGGTGCTTCCAATGAATGAAATTCTTCAAGACATATAAGAAAAAATGTTATGTGGTTTTCTCTCGCTTTGGGTTTCCATGTAAAAACATTGGTGTAATGTGTATGTGTATGATTGTTCATTTTTTCATTGTTTACTTACTCTGCAAATATTGGATGATAATGCTACATTGATATAACTCTTTCATTATATGGTTAAAAAGGATTAGATTTCTCTATTACTGATTCACCCCCCTCTCAGCAATCCAACAATTGGTATCAAAGCAGGTTCCTTCAGAAATCAGTTTAACCACTGAAAGGTAGATCATGGAGAGAAACAACATGTATAAAAAATGGAATAACATAGTTTGATGGAAAGAAGTATGCATTTTGGAGCATAAGGATGAAGACATATATACAGGCACAAGGATTTGAAATTTGGCAATCAATTGTAGATGGATACCCAGCACCAACCGTTCCTCCGACAAATGACAAAGCGGTGAAACTCGGTCAGAATAATTCCAAAGCCACAAATGTACTTCTGAATGGTCTTAGAGAATCGATATTCACCAAAGTTGCACATTGTAAATCCACTGAAGATATTTGGGACAAAATTCAAAATATTTATGAAGGAGATTCAAAAGTCAAAGCAACAAAGCTTAAAACTTACATAGGTCAGTTCAAACAACTAAAGATGAAGGAAGATGAGAATATTGTAGTTTACTTTTTACGAGTCTATGAAAAAGTAAATGCAATCTTGGGATTGGGAGAAGAAATCAAAGAATCTATAATTGTTCAAAAGTTACTAAGATCTCTTCCTATGAGATTTGACCCTAAGATATTAGCACTAGAATAAAGATCAGATATAAACTCAATAAGCATGGAAGAACTACATGGAATCTTCACATCATATGAAATGAGAACTGAATAGGAAAATCCAGATATAAAAGAAGCAACCTTCAAATCATCCAAAATTTCAAAGAAAAAGGGAAAGAAAAAAGAAAAACAACATAGCATCACTAGTGACGTCTCGTAAGATGATGAAGAAGCGGTCAAGTTTGTCAGAATATTGAACAAGGGAACCAATGACAGGTATAGAGGTAATATTCCTTTGATTTGTTTTAATTTTGATGGTATTGGTCATTTTTATAACAAATGTCCTCATTAGAAAAAGAGAAATGATGAAGGTTACTCAAATAGAAAACAAACATATAAAGGAAAAAGAACCACAAATAAAGTTTTCAAGAAAAACTTATGCACCAAAGAAGACATATCATCATCAAATGAAGATGTAGTCAGTGACAGTGAGACATAAAGAGTTTTATTCATGGCAGTAGAAGACTCTGATAAAGAATACTCTGAAGAAGAATATGAAGAGGCTGAAGAAGAATATGAAGAGGCACAAGTTGACTACTGAGAAGAATTGTTGTGTTCCATAGAATTTATCAAAGGAGAAAAGAATAAAAACAAGAAACTACAAGCGGAACTAGACAAGAAAGAAGACACTCAAGAACTAGAACAAATGATCAAAAATTTGAAGGTTCAAATTGAATAAGATAAAATAATTGAAGAAGCACTCAAATAACATCCAGAAGGAAGAGACAAGATCATTGGAAATTTGGAAGCAGAAATTGTCACATTAAGAAACGATCTTCAAAAGAAAATTATGTAGAACAACTCAAAAGTTTTGAATGGCATTATCAGCAGTCAAAAACCTCATCATGACAAGTCCAGACTTGGATACAAGCAGACAAAAAAGGGAACAAGATCCAAAACAACAGAACAAGAAACATATCCAAAAATCTATGCAGAAACAATCAAAGGGGATAGGTGTTGGACATATTTTCATTAATGTATTGTCATTTATGTCAACATCCGATGATGCAAATGAAGCACAGAAGGGAAATCACAGTGCAAAAACTTGATCGGGATCAAAATCCCCACAGGAAAAACCAGGACCGTTGGATACTCAAGCGCCAGATCAACGACAGTGATTGATTGCGGAGCGCGAAGGGAAAATTAAACTATATGTTATTTCCAATCCCTCAATTATTCTAGATTGTCAGATCTCATCAACTCAAAGATCGAAGACTATGGTTGATCCACCAAATGATCAAAATAAGTCGTGACCGTTGGATACGAAAGCACCATATCAACGAAAGGGATAGATTGCGCAAAGTGAAAGGAGAATTAAACAACATGTTATTTCCAATCCCACAATTAGTCAGGATCGTCAGATATTATAGATTAAAAGATCAACTTCTATGGTTGAATTGCCAACAATCGCGCAACTTCAATTGCAAATATTGGGTGACGAATTAAACCACTCGAAAGTTGTGGTTTTGAATTCCACATCGACCGTCGATGGTCACTCGACAATATATCTACAGTTGGAATCAGTTCCACTACCAATGAGTAGCTTCCATTGTGGAACTCAATGATAGTCTTAAAATTCGTGCTAGTTGAGGACCCCACAGTCATCCTTGATCATTGATTTGCTTCGAGAGCCTTCTAGACCGTTGGATCACTTTAAGTGGAAGGATACGATAAGCAAAAGGGATGATATCTTGAATACCCGAATTCATGATAGTCGTTGTATCACTTTAAATGGAAGGATAGGATAAGCAACGCAAAAGGGATGAGATTTCGAATACCCAAATTTATGACAGTTGTTGGATCACTCTAAAGTGGAAGGATAGGATAAGAAAAAGGGTTGATATCTCGAATACCCGAATTCCTGATATTTGTTAGATCACTTTAAGTGGAAGGATAGGATAAGCAATGTAAAAGGGCTGAGATCTCGAATACCCCAATTTTCGATAGTCATTGGATCACTTTAAAGTGGAAGAATAGGATAAGCAAAGAAGAAGAGACGTTAGATTTAAACCAAGTCAAATCAACATCGCAGACAGATCGAGTCATCGATCTAAGATCATGATCAACAAACAACATTCATTTTGGGTTAAAATTTGTGAGGAGGTTACACTTTGGGGAATCTCACTTTGGAAGAACTGGGAAGTGGAGAGATCAAATTACCCGAAGTCTCGAAGGATGAAACTCCGACGTCACTCTCAGCCATCGATCTAAGATACATTTCGGATAGTATTCTGACCGTTAGATCCAGGAGAAGAACATGTGCCACGAGAGGAGAACCATGTCAGCAAGGACAGTTACAGACCACGTCAGAAAGAACACGTCACCAAGGAACATGTTAGACAGGAACTCGTGAAATATCGAAATGCAGATGGGGATCACGACCATTGAGTCATGGGAAATCTCAGACCGTTGATCTGAGGTGGATGAAGTCAGGACTTCGAGAATCGAAGGAGGGAGGTGCTCTAACCTCTGACATCGCAAGTCGCGAAGTCATGAAGTGCTCGAATTATTGGCCCATGGTCATAGCAATGGTCACATCGGCGAAGGAGCTAGCATGTTTCTAAAATCCACCTCAAAGTTTCGCGAGTTTGGAGTTTCAAGGAAACTCACAGCAGGAAATTGCGAAATGCGAAATCGCGATTTGATCGCAGTCGTTGATCAAAGGGAAAGATATGAACCGTGGATATGGAAAGCGTAGTTTCTTAAGTTAGGATTGTGGTCACATCCACTGGTCACATGAAGAAAGGGGATTAGAAACCAAAGAAGCCATAGTTGACTGGTTGTAACTGCCAAAAAGTGGTGATGAAATCAGCCAGAGAACTCGAGGATTTTCAGGGTGATCACCAGAGGAACTGAAGAGTCTTGAGGTAACTTCCAGTGGAATGAAGATTGATCATAGAGACAATTCAAAAATGGAAAAGTGTCGAAGATTGTAACTACAATAGAGAGGATAATCTTGACTGTGACAAAGAAGACGAAGAGTCGCACTGCCAGAGAAGCTAAGGAATCTCAACATAACCCCCAATGATGATGAACGCATGGAGCTAACCGCTAGGGAAGATGAAGAGTTTCCATTTCTATCAGGATATGACTCAACGTGATAAAATCATGAAGAATAGAGAAGTGAAGGGATTCTGCTATACAAGAGTGAGGAAGAGTTGTAGTGAAGAAACTGTAGGGAAGAACAGTGACTATGTAAAGAGCATGCAGTGGCATAGTGCATGAATTATGCAGTTGGTGCACAGAGAATATAAAAATGTAGAACATAGAAGAGAGTTGTTGTTGTTGAGTGTGATTGATGTAGGTAGAAACATGCGGTGTGGAAGAGCTGAAGCACAGAAGAAGCAAGGAACAGAAATCCATATCTGAGAGAAGAACAGAAACCACAACAGACATGAGGAGAGAGACACTAATGCAGGAAGAGAAGAGAAGTGTACTGGAACAGTGATGAGACTGGTAAACCATAGATAAATGTTGTATCATTGTGATAAAGTAGTAAAAGGCAAAGATTTATAATTCAAGGTGGTTGGGAGGTGCTAAGGAGGATTGGTGTCCTCAGAGTTTCAAGTGGGTTCTTGAACACAGGGATTTGTAGCTTCCATCTGGTTGCAGCCAGAAAAACCATGGTGGGAGGGTGGTGGGAGGGTGGTGCAAGGGAGAACTATTGTTCTCTGTTATACAGGTCGGTGCCTATGTGACTGGAAGTTCGTGCTTCCATCCAGTTGGTTCTAGAACACTTAGGGAGTTGGTTCTTACTTCTAGTGGGTGCTAGAGAAATCAAGGAGTTGGTGCTTCCTTCTAGTGGGTGCTAGAGAAACCAGGGAGTTGGTGCATCCTTCTAGTGGATACTAGAGAAACCAGAGATTTGGTGCTCTCAGCAAGTTGTTGCTTGTAAAACAGAGGTGGTATCCTCAAAGGGAGTTGGTGCTCCTAAGAATGATAATGTATAGAAAATAAAGACTACTTATCATATCAAGAAGAAGAGGTTTTTCCCTTTATGGTTTTCCTTAGGAAAAATTTGCCTCTATATATTTCATGTGTGTGATTGATGTTGAATATTCTATTGCTTACTTCCCTACTTTTTTGTGATCATCATTGAGTGTTCTGTAAAGAGTCTAAAATGGGCATAATTTTTTAAGCACAGTAACAACTTATTCACCCCCCCCCTCTCAATTGTCCAACAATTGGCATCAGAGCAAGTTCCCTTTATTCAAGGGTATATCCTAGAGCTTCAACATGACTAGCCATGGAGGAACTTCAACCAATAAGGCCCCCATGTTCAATGGAACAAAATTTGGCTTCTAGAAAGTTAGGATGAGAGCCTACATAATGGCTTTAGGTGCAAATGTCTGGGATGTGGTAGGGACTGGTTATGTAAAGTCAGTTGTAATAGCTTCTAAGAATGACAAGCTAGAATTTAGCTTCAATGCTAAGGCTATTAATGCTATTCTAAGTGGGCTTGCAGAAGCAGAATTTGTAAAAGTTATCCACTTAGAATTTTCCAAAGAAATGTGGGACAAACTCATTAGCAGTTATGAAGGTAATGAGAAGGTAACAGATGCCAAGCTTCAAACCTACATATTACAGTTTGAACAACTAAATATGAATGAGGATGAGATAGTTAATAAATTTTTCTTAAGAGTTGAGGATCTTGTGAATGCCATGAAAGGTCTTGGTGAGAATATTGAAGACGTATTATTAGTTCAGAAGATTTTAAGATCTCTGCATGATAGATTCAATCCAAAAGTTTCTACAATAGAAGAACTAAATGACCTTAAGACTCTGTCTATTGATCAACTCCTAGAAAATCTAACTGCTTATGAAATGAGGATTAGTAAAGATAAATATACCACTGGAGAAGCATCATTTAAATAAGAAAAGAATGAGGATTCCGAGCCTGATGAAATTGAAGAAAAATTTGTGAGAAGACTAAAGAAAGTATTAGGAAAGTACCAAGGAAAGTTTCCCTTCAAATGTTTTAACTGTGGAAAGATAGGTCACTTTGCATCTAAGTTTCCACACAAGCAGAAGGACCAGAAATCTGAAGGTGAAGAGAAGTACAAATCCAAAATATTTGGTAAAAATAAAATTTTATGTGTAAACAATGATGACTCTTCAGAAGACACATATAGTGACTCCTCCTGTGAAGATAAGGTAAATGAATTCGTGTTTATGAACAAAGAGGATTATGATAATAAAATCACAAGAAGTGATGTTAATGATGAAGAAGTTGTGGTTGACTTGGAAGGAGAGTTTATTAGCGCTTTGGAAGAGATTGACAGACTTAGGTTTAAGAAGAGAAAGCAAAAACAATTGCTGATACAGTTCGAGAAAGGAATTAAAAAACCTGATGAAGACCTTGCCCTGCTAAAAGTGGAATTAGAAGAGGAAAATAAAATAGATAACATTCTAAAACAATTGTTATCAGAGAGGAAGGCAAGATATGAAACTTTGGAAGAAGACGTAGTGAAAAATAGAAAAGAGTTGGAGAAGTTTCAAGCCTTGTATCACCAGAATATGTCAAGAATCAAAGCCTCAGAAGGATTAGCCACCATTCTGAATCAACAAAGGAATCCAAAGTTGAAAATTTGTTTCGGTTATGAAGAGGGATCAAGTAGTGGTCAGCTAAGCAACAAAGAATCCATCAAGTTTGTTGCCGCAAAATACAACAAAAACCCTGCAGAAACAAAGGAAGATAATCAGTCGCCAAGGAGGAGTGAAGAAAAAGGTGCCAAAACTGAATCTATAGAACAAAGAAATAATACACCCTCTGCTCAAGGAAATATTAGCATGGAAGAAGTCGACCTCCTCAAAGAAGACAACCATTTTCTAGGTACAAAGATTTTTTCTACGGATATTGTTTCTGTTGTTCTAAATTTGGTCACAAAGCTGTAAAATGTTCCTTAAAATTTAGACATGGACAATCAATATTCCCAAGGAATAAATATCTACCACAATAGAGAATGAGACAACCAAGTAACAAACAACCACAGATTGCAAATTGTCAAATTAATTTTAGAGACATGCAACTGAGGAAGTCAAGAAATAATAAACATTCAATGAGTAGACAACGTTGCAACAATCACTTTGACCTATTGAACAATGAGCTTGAATGCTATAATTGTCATAACTTCATCCACAAAGATGCAAACTGCCATCTTAAGAATTACAAAGCAGATCCAAGGATAAAGCTCTTTGCTAGAAATGCTAGCACATGGAAAAAGAAAGATAGTGAAAAATGTGGTCTAGTACTTTCAACTCAAAAGGACTCCTGGAATATAGATAGTGGATGTTCCAAGCACATGACTCGAGAAAAGGATAAGCTTCTGCCTATAAGAAAAAGGAAAATAGGAAATGTGATCTTTGAAAATGATGAACCGGGTAAATTCAAGGATAAAGGGATGGTGAGTTTGATTAATGGCAAAGGAGATTCTCAAGATGTTCTTCTTGTAGATGGTCTTAAACATAATTTTCTCAGTACAATTCAAATGTGTGACAGAGGTTGTGAAGAGGTGTTCACGTCCAAAGATTGTAAGGTGAAAAATGTAAACTCAAGACAAGTGGTGGATAAAGTCATAAGGACAAATAATGATGTTGATATTGAATCCTCCCATGAAAGAAAAGAAGAAGTAGAAGAAGAATCATGTCATAAGATGAAGGCATACGTTGTGAAGGTTGAGAATTCAAACACCCAAATCAAGTTCCTAAACATCTCCATGACCCTGGAAGAGATCTTGGATAGTCAAAGATCACCAAATGACAAATCCGGTATTGGATACAACAAGGAAGAAATAAATACTCCTAATAAGTCTAACACAAGTCCTTCCTTTGTAAAAAGGGAAAGAAGGTATGAGAGAATTTGTAATGGTTTTTTCTTGTAATGAATATGGTCATAAAAGCCTTGGATTGTAGGCATCATGGAATAAAAATGAAGTTACTGTAATAGAAGATTAGATAAGCGTGATAGGGGGAGTCATTCAGTTTTGACAAGAAAAGGTTGATGAAGGAGTCCCAGTGAAAGAGGTGAGCAATATTGAGTCTTTTACATAGGACACAACTGAAGATGAAGATGAACAGGTCCAAGAATCACAAGGAGAAGACTATGAGTTAGATACAAATACTCTGCAGGACTCAAATAAGACGGTCCATCCTGTCAGGGGGAGTATGTATTGATTGAATATCTGATACCTCCAAAAATTACTACAACAAATCAGGGAGAGCATGTTTTTCTTTGACATTGATGTCAAAGGGGGAGAAGAACAACATGTTTGGATGCTAGTCTAGATGATACAACTGGAGATCTAAGTAGAACAATGCAGTCTTTCAGGGTTTCCATCAATGCCAAAGGGGGATATTGTTGGCATGTTTATAGGCAGAGTATGCTTGTCATTGATGGAAAGAACAATAACGACGATGGCATGATTACAGGAAGAGTGTTTTTTTCATTGATGTCAAGATCAGAGTGTGCATCGATGGAAAAATAGGAACAATGTAATCTCGGGTGAAGAAGCAAATAAGTATGCAAAAATCAAAGATTAGGAGAGATAACGTTATGAGATGTGTAGACAATATCCCATACATCAAGGCTCATAGAAGGATCAAAGGTAAACTCAGGTGAAGAAGAAAACAGTGTGAAATCCAAGCTCAGAGAGGAATAGCGTAGAGTTTTCTGTAGAGCACAAGTGTGCGCTAGGGCCGAGGTTAATTCCATTACCAACGCTCAGGAGATATAGCATTCTGAGAAACACAGATGAGACCCAAAGTCATCAGGACTCGCAGAACCTTTGACACTTAGATATTTGAGAAAGCAAAAGATCGGGAAAAGGAGAGACAGTGGTCGTTGGATCACCAATCCCGGATACCCGATGGTCGTCATATCAGAGTCTAGACAGGAGGAGCACATAGAGGAGGAGATTAGACCTCAGTCATCGGATCAGATCACGATGATATCTAAACCATTGGATCCAGAGGAATGTGGCGAGAGATAAACATTTCGCTGACTCGTGAGTTGGAGAAGTCAAAGGTGAGAGTAGTAGGAACTCACGATATGAGGAATCGTGAAATGATCTGAGCTGTTGGATCCAGAGGACACGTGGTGAGAGATCAAAATTTCGATGACTCGTGAGATGGAGAAGTCAAAGGTGAGAGTTGTAGGAACTCACGATATGCGAAGTCGTGAAATGATCTGAGTCGTCGGATCACCAAGGATATGGAACGTTGATGGAACGTTGATCTGATATGAAGTAGGCGTTCACGATATGAGAAATCGTGACACACCCCTCTTTCTTGGCCCCTGGTCATAGCTAGTGGTCACATCAGTGGAAGAGAAGGTAAGGAGCTAGTATTTCTAGGCTCCACCTTGGATTTTAGTGAGTTGGGAGAATCAAGGAAACTCGCAACTGAATCTATGAAATGCGAAGTCATGAAAATATCTGGGTTGTCGCATAACTAAGGATTTTGGGTCGTTGATCTAATGCAATCATGAATTTTGGAATCGGAAGAAGAGAGGTGATCCAACGTTTGACATCGCGAGTTGTGAAATTTTGAAGTGCGAAGGATAGATCTTGACTGTTGGATCGAAGGATGTCAAAGGTTGGCTCACCTCCCTTCTTTCGATTCTATAACTCATGAATGTGTTAGATCAACGACCCACAATCCTTTGTGATCCGATGACCCAAATCTTTTCGCGATTTCGCATTTCAAAGATTCAGCTACGAGTTGCCTCGATTCTCCCAACTCGTGAAACTCCGAGGTGGAGCCTAGCAATGATAGCTCCTTACCTTCTCTTCCCTTGATGTGACCACTAGCTATGACCAGGGGCCAAGCAACAGGGGTGCATCATGATTTCTCGTATCACGAACTCCTACATCATATCAGATCAACGGTCCATATCCTCGGTGATCCAACAACTCAGATCATTTCACAACTTCACATATCGCGAGTTCCTACAACTCTCGCCTTTGACTTGTCTAGCTCGCACATCAACAAAATGATGATCTCTTGCCATGTGTCCTCTGGATCCAACGGCTCATATCATTTCACGATTTCACATATCGTGAGTTCCTACTACTCTCACCTTTGACTTCTCTAGCTCACGAATCAGCGAAATGTTGATCTCTTACCACGTGTCCTCTGGATCCAACAGTTCAGATCTCATCGTGATCTAATATGGATTGAGGTCTAATCTCCTCCTTTGCGCACTCCTCCTTTCTAGACTATGATCTGATGACCATCGTGTATCCTGGATTGGTGATCCAATGGTCACTGTCGCTCCTCCTCTTGAGCTTTGGCTTTCTCAAATATCTAAGTGTCAAAGGTTCTGCGAGTCTTGGTGACTTTGGGTCTCGTATATGTTTCTGAGAAAGCTATCTCTCCTAAGCGTTGGTAATGGAATTAACCTTGGCCCTGGTGCACACTTGCGCTCTACGGGCAACTCTGCACTATTCCTCTCTGAGCTTGGATTGCACATTGTTTTCTTCTTCACCTGAGATTACCTTTGATCCTCCTCTGAGCTACGACCTTTGATCCTTATGCAAGCCTTGATGTATGGGATGTTTTCTGCACATCTCATAATTCTATCTCTCCTGAGCTTTGATCTCTGCATACTTGTTTTCTTCTACACCTGAGCTTACACTATTCATGTTTTGCCATCGATGCACACAAGAACACTTTGTCTGTAATCATGCCATCGTCATTGTTGTTCTTTCCATCAATGACAAGCATACTCTTCCTGTAAACATTCCAACATGATCCTCATTCACATGCCTAGTAAATTAAGCACAACAATTCACATGAAAAAAAGGACTAACATACCTCATGGTAATGTTGGCTTACCATCTCCCATACACTGAGTTGACTAGATGTGATGAGATTGGTTGATATGAATCAGAAGAGGAAATATGACGAGAGATATTGGGATGCTATATGTGGACATGTTGATCATCATCATGGTCAACACCACTATCTTCATTGTGGGCCATGAGACATGATATTTGCTAGTTACCCCTAGGAATGGGGCGATAACACTTATCGGCTACTTAATTCTATTGATTTAACCATTACCTAAATGCTTTTATAGCATGTTGAAATAACACATGAATGAAACTAATAACTCATTGAAGTAGCATATAAATCAGTCTCATTCACATAGCTAATGCATCATAAATTAAACTCATAATACAACTTAGAAAACAGATAAAACACTTATATTTTCATAACAGTTGTGCAACCAGCTGCTTGGGATGGACATTCCACCCAACCATATACTTCTTGTTCTAGGTCTCAACAACAAGTCACACCCGATCTAGGGATAGGATTCCAAAAAAGAGGGTGTCTTTCTTTTTCCACTCATATCTCAAATAATCTCATAACCCCCTATCATTCTCCTACAACTATCCTGAATTTCCTCCAGCTCTCTTCCTTTGGACCTGCCCAACCCAAGGAATGTACCCCGTCATTTCTCTTATTCCCTTGGGCATCCCATTTGTTTATCAAGGTCTCTCTAGCACATGTAACTAGGAATCTCACTACTAGGAAACTCAAGGGATCTCATTGTTAGGAAAACTACCAGGAAACAAAGCAGTAGCAAGTTTGTTTGTCTAGTGAAAATCACATATAAGAGTTCACTCTTCAGAAATAACAAGTTGGTTCTTCTGGAAGCCTAAAAAATTACTTCTTCAGTATTCAACAACTCTAAATACTTAATAACATGTCCATCATTTTTTCCTCCAAGTTACAACACTCTGCTCTCCCTTGTCCCAAAATTTGCATGCAAAAATTGCTCTCCATGAAAAAATGTGACTTTCTAATTCATCCCCCTCTACCCATATGAATTTCCTCTCTTTATTTCTTGCTTGAGTTTCACACTTACCCAAGCTAATTGTTCTCAACCCCATGCTCCCATTAACTATGTTATGTGACTTCCCACACCCACCCTCTTACATGTATTCAATGATTGGCTTTGGGAACACTCAATGAGAAATTAGAAGGTTCATATACCAAAATTAATTTTAGGAAGTGGTTTAAATTAATAGACATGGATAATTCCCCCTTGGAACCCCTCTCTAAGTCATTCTCTTATACCTTTCCCTCTCTTGTGGATTGTTCATCCATGGGCTCTGCCCAACAGTTGGCATCACATTTTATTTATTAATTCTAGATAATACAATTCACATATTACATTGCTTCACCATAGCCACATATCATATATACATTATGCATTAATTAAACCAGGGATTATAGCATGGATGTTACATTAAGGTATATCCTCATTTTCTACCATGCTTGACTCTTCTTATCATCCCAATATTTATCACACTATTGTCCCCTTAGTGGGTTTGGGTATCTTAGGAACTTCCTTATGGGAGTCAATTAATAACTCTCTAAGCCCGTAATAGAAATTCAAATATGAAATAGGAGCATATTTATCCTTCACTTATTGATCCACTTCTTCTGTGATTTCCCCCTATGTTTGAGACTTTGTATATATAAACTACTTTACATGCTCCAATCTATCCTTATTGGATATATGTTTTCATTATAGATTGATCTCATGTGGGTACACTCTTATCCCATATTCAACCCTCTTCTAATAAATTATTATATGTCAATCATAATTCCATGCTCTATCCTCTTGTAAATTTAAGGTTAATAGGAATATGGAAACTTCAACACCCTATGTTAGTGAGTGTATGAGGTACAAAAGAGAAAGGAATAGGGAGGTAGACTTTTATTTTCCTCATGTGGAAGTGTTTTTTAACTGAATCATTTATCTACCTCGTAAATTCTAAAGGAAAAACCCTTAGTATCAACACCTTAGGTACACTATAAGTCTTGACCTCGTGACCATAAATATTGATCACTATATTTTCTTAAAACAAACTCCAATCCCCAATATTTTTTTTTTCATTCAAATGTAATAGATTATTGCAATCTTTGAGTGGATGTGGCACCCCCATAATAATGAAGTATTACCTACCTATGAGTTGGCCTATGAAATTCGTGTATATAGTCTTAGTGGATTTTCCTTTAACTAGTCCAACCATTTGGTAACTACGTTTTCCTTACCCTAATGGTATTTCATTCAAATTCCATGATGTTGGAATTGATATTCATGAATGCAGAACATTAAATATAACAATTATGGATAATGTTTCCAATACTAACTAGTCAAGAATTCAAAAAGTTGTTGATGGAGGGTTTCAACAATATAGGTTACATACTTAAATTATATGATTTGGATCATATATTTAGTTGGAATCCAAACATGATGGAAAGAATACAGGCATTGAATTTCAGACTATCATCCCTACTTGATATTATATATAACATGGAAATGAAATATTTGGTCCAGTGATTGAAAATAGTGGATTTGTAGGGTAGGATTTCTTGAGGAACTAGCTAATCTTGGTCTAAGAATGGATTAACTAATTATTTTATTTACATTATATGTATAGCATAATTTGGTTGTTCAATATCCGCCAATAATTTCCCCTCTAGGGTGTTTATCATTCTCAATGGCCAAATACGTTACAGGGAAAACTATCTTAATACCATTTTTTAGAAATAATAGCTTTTTTTTTGGCATCATAAGTGTTTACCCCTAATTGGATGAAATTAGGTGATGGGTATATAGTGCATACAATTGTTATGGATACTATAATAAACCATGCCCAAGTTAATTTGAATGTATATTCAGTTTTTTGTTCATGGTTGTGTTTCTCAAGGTATTTGCTTTGGATTTCTTAAAGATGACATCATCTACTTCACCTGATGTATATCTAAGAAGAAAGACATCGTAATCAAAATTATCAAAGTTTGAACAAGGGGAATGTTTCTTCCTTATGGGGGATATTTATTTGTAAATTTTCATGGATATTCCACTGGAGTAGTTCGTCAAAATATATCTAATAAATAAAACTGAAATCTACACTATGAAGGTTAAATTCCTTAATTTAGATTTAAGAATATTTAGTAACTGATTTTATGCTTATGCATGAAATAGATAAAATGTGGAAAAAAGATAATAGTAAAATACAATAATACACCATTTGCAAAATAACACAAGTATTTTCTATGGGAAACCCTTATCGAATAAAACCTAACTAGAAGTTGAGGCTGCTCTGCTCTATTTTCTCTAGTATCGAAATAATGTTAGTACAAAGGAGAAGGCACTCTCTATGGAGTTATATGAGACTTGTGGCTTGTTAGGTTTCTACATAACATTAATCCCCTCTGTTATGCTCTCTAATTTCTCACTCCCAATTTTTTTTCTCTACTATGGAACAAAATACAATAACATAGAAGGGAGTCCCTTCTCCTCCTAGCGACCCGACATTTAACATAGTCTAATAGTCATTTAGGGTTAGGGTTTTGACTTCCTCAACCCTCAATTGTGATAAGGTTTTGTACATTATATAATAATATTTAAATTCCTTATGTGGATATTCCCATATGCATGAGTAATGGGGGTTGACATGGCATCCTCTTGTACCCTGGTAGTCAACACGATAGGTCAACTTGCAGGAGACATAAATTTTTCATACGAGCTCTAATTGACATGTGTTTTGCACCATTGGAAATGTATGGATGTGTATAATAGTGTTACAGAGTCAATGTTTCTAATTGGAATGTTTTTAGCCCAAAAAATTCCATTTGATGCCTCAAATTGGCTTTGGAAGGTTTCAAACCCCAATTTTCCAAACTAGGACCTGCTATTAAAATGACCCTGCAAGTTGATTCCTCCAATTTTTTTCCACATAATGATCCAATATAGAACATACCTTTCCATTTAGGGATTCTTTTGGTCCCCACAAGATTTATTGAATGAGGTGAGGAAATTTTTCCTCTACATTCTCCTTGGAGTACCACTTTGCTTTTCCTGGAAGTTTTCCTTTCAACCCAACCTACCAAAGGTCATTCTTCCTCTGCCTTGTATTTTTGGACCACTTCCACAAAACAATGTCCTTTTCCAACTCTTCCTGAGCATCTGGTGCTAAAAAATATATGGAAGGTAGGACCTATTTGTCCTCTCGATCCAACATGGAGGGCTCATAGAGTTTGATATTCTCCACATTCACTACTGAGTAAATGTGCATGTATGGGGGTATATTGAGTGTGCAAGCATTATCTCCCACTTTTTCCAATACCTCCATACCATAGAGCCTGTATCTTCTTATCAGGACCTTGTAGTCTTTCCTTATTCAGTTGTAACCATACTCTATCTCTCACTCTAAATGTTCTCTCTATTCTATGATGGTCATTTCTAGCCTTGTACATTTCCCACGACTTCTTCAGCTTCTTAGGTACTTGCAAATGGATCTTCCTGATCTTCTTAACAAACAGCTAAATTTTCCTTTTTTTCCATATACAACATTTAAAGGTGAAGGTGGAAAATATCCAAAGTAAGTTTCACAAGTTGAATTACCAGTAGAAGTGTGGACTACTATTTTATATGTGTGTGTGTGTGTGTATATACATATATCATATTTTCATCCTAGGTCTTTGGATGCTTCTAATTGTAGCCCCTCAAAAAATGCACCAAAGTCTTGTTGACTACTTTTTTCTACCCATCTGTGTGTGGATGGAATGTTGTAGACCTCTTGAGATTAGTGTCCATATTCTCCCACAATGTAGTCTAGAAGTCATTGAGAAATATGGTGTCCCTATTGAGATGATTCTCCTTTGTATCCCAAACTGCACTCGGACCTATTTAAAAAACAAGTTTGTTTCTTCCTATCCCTTGATGATATTTTTAGAAGGCATGAGAATGCACATTTTGTTGAACCTATCAACTACCACAAATAAATATTCATGTCCCTTTCGCATGTTTGGTAAACCACACACAAAATCCATGGACATTCTTTCCCAATGTATAGTGGGTACCGGTAAGGGATGGTATACACCTTAATTCTTGTTATTAGGCTTGCTGGTACAACAAATTTTACATCCTCTAATACATCGTGCTACATCTTCTTGAATTTTAGGTTAGTACACATACCTTTGTAAGTTGGAAACTGTCTTGCCAAAGCCAAAATTTCCTACAACCTTGGAGGTATAATCCTCTCTAATAAGATGCATTGATTCACCTTTAGCGAAAAAAAGCTTGTCGACCTTATGGAGTAACCCATTCTAGAAATGATAATCATTATTTTTGTCAACTTCTTCTATATGATTTCAACCCTATAGTTGTTGAAACAACTTCTTAAATTCCTCATATTTTGTGTATGCCTCTCTATATGCATCATGGGTAAAAGGATCCATGTGCATCAGAGTTCCCAAAGCTATAATATTAGGTGTGGGTGGCCTTAAAATCATATCTTCCAACTTGTTTGTGATTCCCTTCTTATAGTTGATGATTAGATGAAATAGTTGTAAGAAATCCATCCATTTGTAGTTTTTGTTTTTTTGTAACTTACTCTAGTTCTGCAAATACTGGAGCGGTTGGTGATCTGTGTGGTTGATGGTCTCCTTTCCCATCATATAGTGCTTCCACTTTTTGGAAAATTGTACCAAATAATATATCTCTTTTTCATAGGTAGGGTAGTTGAGGACCACCCCACAAAATACTTTAGAATGATAGAAAGCAAGCCTTCCTCCCTACATCAGGATAGCTCCCATGAAATAACCACTTCCATCTATCTTCACCTCGAAGGGATTATGAAAGTTTGAAAGAACAAGCACTAGTTCTTGTCTGATCTTTATTTTCATCTCATCAAAGGCCTTCTGTGGATTCTTCCCCCACTGGAAACTCTTACTACCCATCGTTACGAAAATATGAACTTCCACAAGTACTATGTTAACCCAACAAAGATCCTAATTCTATGTAATTTGTAGGAATCAATCATTTCATGATGGCCTCCATCTTGTAGGGACCTATATTGAGCTCACCTCCATTGATCACATACCCCAGATACACCAAATATTGTTGAGAAAACTTGAATTTCTTGAGAGTGGCCAAAAGTTCATGTTTCTTCATGGTCTCTAACACCAGCATAAGATGTGATATGTGCTCCTATCAGGTGGCACTATAAACCAATATATCATCCAAATAGACAATAACAAATGAATCTAGATAAGGGAGTAAAACATCATTCATTAGTCTCATAAATGTAGTTGGTGTGTTGCATAAACCGAATGGAATGACCAACCACTCATACAAACCTTTCTCTTATTGAAGGTAGTCTTCCAGGTATATTCTTATTTGACTTGTACCTAGTAATATCCTGATTTCAAATCCATCTTAGTGAAGTACTTGGCATGTTGCAGTTGATCCAACATATAATCGATCTTGGGAAGAAGGTATTGATTCTTTAGTGTAATCTTGTTCAATTCCCCGTAATCAATACACATTATCCAAGTCCCATCCTTCTTGGGAAAAATTAGGATGGGTGACCCATAAGGCAAGGTACTTGTTCGAATCACACCTAGCTCCAAAAACTATTGCAGTTTCTTCTTTAATTTTTTTATTCTAAAAAAGGTTGTCTATACAGCTCAATTATCAACCAAGGGGATTCTGACAATAATTTGATTTTGTTCTCCACTTCCCTCTTGGGTGGTATCCCTTTAGGCTCCTAGAACACTCCCATGTATGCCTTTAGAAACTCCCCCAAATCATGTTTTTTCTCCTTAGGACACCCTTATGTGGATGTATTTGATTTTAACGACTATTCACTATACTGATTTTCCCTTAGGAAAAGTAAAACATATTTCTTACTAGAATTAATCAACTTATTGGCTTTGTTATCACTTACCAATTTGATATTTGACTTTCCTTTATGCGTGTTGATGATGTAGGACTTCCCATACTTTATTATTCAGTACTTGTAGGATCACCACATGAAGATTTCATCCCTAATATACATGTAGGAGCTTCCAAACACTACTCCACATATATCAAGGGGTACTACATCCAATTCCAGTTCATCAATAAAATCATCACTTGTAGCAAATTTAATCTTACATTATTTCATTACCTTGATCTCTACATCCTTGTTTACCCATCCCAATGGATATGGGATAGGATGATTATGAACCTCAAATCCAATATTTCTAACCAAATTTGCTGCTATGAGATTATCATGTGAACTAGAGTCGAATGAAGCATCTATCTTGGTCTTCTTGACCTGAATCTTGATGTGGAAGAGCTTGGTCATATCCTTCTATTCCTGGTCATGAAGGCTACTCAAATTCACCTCCTTCTACACAAATGTGAAGAATATATTTCCATCCACATCATAGCCACTTTCAACCTAATTGCTCAAATATATGGCTACAAGGTTATTTTTCTTTCCATCCTTCTTGTTGTTCTTTGGGTTCATCTCTGGATGTAGTTTTCAACACTTTTCCTCAATGTGGCCATCAATGTTGCAATGATTGCAATTGTTGTTGGGATCTTTTCACTTATGTATAGTGATTGTTTTCTTCTTATCTTTCCCCCCTTTCCACTTCTTCATCCCCTCCTTGGAATATTCCTGGTACTCTTTATGCTTAGAACCACTTGGTTGCCCCTTCTTTTGGCCTATGTTTTTTAGGTATTGTTCCTGTACACATGCCTCATCCACTTTCCTTAGCTTGAAGAGAATCACCTTCTTTCATGAATGATTTTGTAAACCCCCCAAATACTTGAGGATTACATCCGGGTTCTTGGGAGATATTCCCAACATGATGTACATATTTATGAACTCAGTGGTGTACTCCTATACACTCTCCCCCTGCCTCTACCTAAAGTAGTGCCATCGGATCCATTAGTCCTCTACATATCTGATAGGGTAGAATTGGCACTTGATGAGGTATTTAAAGTCCTCCCACCTAGTTACTGGAGGATCATCCTCCATCCTAAGTGTTTCTTTATGGATTTCCCACTAGGTTAAAGTATGGTATG
>JZKD02S1965224.1:7898-19077 GCA_000966675.3 Picea glauca | reverse complement strand
GGGGTATTCAAGTGGATTAAAGGTGGAGATTGTGAGAACATAATCTTGTAAATGTAATATAGCCCGGGTGGAGATTGTGATAACATAATCTTGTAATTGTAATATACTCCAAAACTTTCTTAATTTAGTATTTCATCTCATACTCTCTTCCTTCAATTTTTGTAATTGTGTCCATTGTATTTCTCAATATTTCTAGACTTTATTAATTATGAGAATGTCATTATAAATTTGTTTGAATTTTCCAACATGTTATCAAAGCATAGGAGTTTGAGAGTGAAAAATTGAGTTCCTAAAAAGTCGAATTCATGCAACTTAATTTTTATTTAATATGTATGCATGCTAAACTAGGGTGGAAAGTTATGACAATTATTAGGATTTGCATTTCGTGTATAAATTTGGCAAAAACATCAATATTGGAATGTCTCATCTTGGAAACTTTTAATGATAAAAATTCTTTGAGTTATGAGAGTTTCTTGCTAACTATATCTTCACTCAGCTCCTTTGTATATGCATTTCTTGATATCTAAATTATAAGATCTCATAAATAAGTCAGTTTTGGTGCTAACTATATCTTCACTCAGCTCCTTTGTGTGCTTTGAGGAACTTGCTTTCCATTATGTCAGTGATGAGAGCAATGAACAAGGGATGGAGAAAATCAATCTAGAACTGAGCGCGTTTGAACCTCTCCAATGAGGAAGCTAAGCGTGCAGACAGAACCAAAAGGAAAAATATGTCCAGAATAATGGAGCAACGGATAGAAATATTCCCATTCTAGCGCATTAAGGGAGTAATAAAATTAGAGGCGAGATTGTACTCTGCAGTAGTCTTCCTAATTAAACCTGGTGTCATCTCGAACAAGAGCACCAAAGGTCCCATGGAATTAAATATTCCATCGAAACTCCCTGTATTAAATTGCATCCTTGATAAATGAATCACGGAGGAGAGGCGACAGGAATGGGCGAGCTTTAACTGCTTTTTATAACTACCAGTATAAGAAGTTGTTGTTTTGGGTCTCTTAGATATGGTATGTTGATAATGTGTCTGGTTGCAAATGACAATATATATCATGATTGTAATTAAAAGAAAACATTATTCAATTAAAAAGTAAATCTTTTTAAAATAAGAAGATTAAAATTCAATTTAATGTATAATCCAACTTTACTATTAATAAAGCATTATCTAAAATCAAGTTTTGTTAAGATCATTCTTTATAACTACCACTATAAGAAGTTGTTGTTTTGGGCCTCCTAGATATGGTATGTTGATAATGTGTCATGTTGCAAATGACAATATATATCATGATTACAATTAAAAGAAAACATTATTCAATTAAAAAGTAAATCCTTCTAAAATAAGAAGATTAAAATTCAATTTAATGTATAATCCAACTTTACTAGTAATAAAGCATCATCTAAAAACAAGTTTTGTTAAGAGTGACTAATAAGAAGAAATAAAAAAACAAATTATACTGAAATCTAGAGAAATGACCAAAATGGGTCCCCGAGACTCAAAAGTGCACATTAAGACACAATGCATGATAACAAACAAAATAGCAATGTAAAATTTGTACACAAGTATATAAAAACGTGGATAAGGCCAACATTCGTTGTGTCATCATAACAACCATGTTTCTTGTAATACCCTCATACTATGCTAGTATGCACTCAAGCATATCATTGTACCTTCCTAGGCAAGAGACATATGGAAAGAGAACAAAATCACATGTGCATGTTGATTATGATCCAATAAGTACATTGTGAAACACATAAGTTAGTGTTTGAACATATAATAGAAAATAGAGATTATAAAAGACAAGCGTCTACATACAATAGAAAATAAATATTGTAAAATAGCAAGTGTTTATATAATAGAAAATAGATATGATAAAAGAATGACATTTCTAACACTCAATTTGACTTTAGAAAATAGATATGGTAAAAGAATGACATTTCTAACACTCAATTTAACTTGAGCATTAAAAATAGTAAGCAATGCTCAAGTGCTACAAAAGAAAACGAAAAGAACTTATTCATGACAATAATTTTTATTGTGACCAGAAAGCTTGAGAATTGTGTTTTCCGCTCAAGTTTAGAGACACTAGTTTAAATAGTCAGTTATCGTCTTTCCATGCATGTAAATTATCATGAAAGAACGGATAACCCATTTCCAAAAGTCTCATGTATCTTCAAGTCAATGATACACAATTGTTTCTTATCTCTTTTCCATGCAATTTTATCACGTATTTCTTAATTTATGGTTGTTATTTTAAGTCCTAGAAATTCAAACCCCAAAAATTTTCATTAGGATTCTTTGTTAGTTAAATTTGTTTGATTAATTTCCAATTACATCCATCGAAAATATCACATTATTAGTATATGGAAAATCTTGAGTTTTGAAGAGAAGTAAACATGATTTGAGCAAGGGATTATGGATCGAAACACAAGGCTTGCAAGGTTTGATAACAACTATCTTATGAAATTGACAAATGAGAAGAAGAAGAGAGAAGTGCATAGTGGGATAATATCTAAGTTATGGAGTTCAAAAGTAGTAAATGAGAAAAAGAGTAGTGGATGTTGAGAGGATACCAAGGACTAGTACAATGGAAGTGGAAATTATATAGAGTTATCATATTTTATTATTAATTGTGTTGGTTTGAAAACCACTTTTTTGTATCTTGCATTGCATAAAAGCATCGTTTTTAGCTAATGTAAATTGCATAGGCTAGGAAAAAACATATGGTCGGCTTTCAACTATGGGAAAAATAGATTAAGCATCTCCTATTATTAATTTATGAATATTTTTTCCACTTATAGAAAATGGAATGTCATTTGCTAATGTTGTCTTAAGATCAATATGGAATTACCTTTGCAAGTAGCTCTTAGAGATGAGTATCAATAAGCATATATAAATATAGTTCAATAGATTGTTGAGTATCGATAATAGAGGCATATGCATCTCTAGAAATCATATAACAACTACTACACATACCCTTCATTTATCTATATTTAAATTATATTGAAATTCGATGGAATATATTGATAATGAGGACATGGTCACTCATCAAAATTATCTATAATTGGGACGAAGAATAATACAAATACATAGTGAGAATCCTTGACAAATGGCCTTTAAACATCTCTTAATTGTAAATAGCATTGACAACTTGTGAAGAACACTAAATATGCTCACTTCTCATGGTAATAGAAGCCATAATTTTCATTTAGCTCAAAATGATTCCCATGCCATAATTTTCTTTTAAATCTAAATGATTCCCATAATAATCATCAACGACCTTCCTCCCAGCAATTGAATAAAAAAATATAAAGCGGGTAGTGGGTTGTGCAAAATTCGTGCCTAGCCAAGAAGCACTACTAGTAGTACCATCAGTACACACCACTATCCAATTATGGGGATTGAACTATGGTACCTTTGAATATTTGGTTTCAAGAACATCCATCATTTCTAGGCCAGAATATGAAGCATGGAAAATAATATTCACACTATGCAGTGGAAGAGATGCTACCAGAACTACAATGCCATAAACCATGCTCTCTATTTTAAGCACCACATCTCAATATGTTCTTGGTGCAACAATGAAAATTTTCCCTTGTGAAAGATGAAATTAATAGGGAAACCCCATTACAAGGGCCAATTCAACTTCCCTATATCAAGCTCCATTTGTTACAAGAAAAAAGAGTTTGGCACAACCACCAATTAATCAATAGAATAATTTAGGTAGCTCCATTTGTTACAAGCCCAAAGACTTTGGCACAAGCACCAATTAATCAATAGAATAATTTTGGTTTTGTAGTGCCTCCAAGGTTTTTGTTAGCAAATTATGTTCCTACTTCAGTAGTTGGCCTCTTCCAATATCTCCACCACCTATGGTTTCAAAGTATGTGAGCACTCTTAACATTAATAAATACAATTGGGAGCAAAGAACTCATATTGCAATAAAAATTTATAAAAATAAAATAAAAAATTCAAACCAAGTGGGCAATAAAAGATTATTTTTGGGCCTTTGTGCATAGATCATATTACAAGCACAAAGGGTTTGGCACAAACACTATTTAATCAATAGAATAATTTTGGTTCCATAGTAGCTTCAAGGTTTCCGTCTGCAAATTATAATTTTTCTTCAGTAGTTGGTCTCTTCCAATATCTTCACCACCTATAGTTTTAAATTTTGTGAGCACTTCAACATTAATAAATACAATTGGGAGCAAATGACTCATATTGCAATAGAAATCTATATAATAAAAAAATTCAAATCCAGTGGGTAGTAAAAGCATAATGTTTTGGGGCCTTTGTATATAGATCATCAAGAAACCCTAGACAACAACAATATCAAAAAACACCATAGCAGTCATTGTTCTCAATGGAATATGAAAATTGATGCAGGAGAATCACTTTCAAAGTCAAAGACGCAATCGTGGAGGCAGGGATATGACATCTCAGCATGACAGAATTTCAAATCAACGTTTAACTCATAAACAGAATGAGTTGTTGAGATATTTTGGAAACAACATTTTTAAATATATCTTGTTTGTAAAGTCTTATACAACTGTAAGGAGTTGCAGATAGAGAGTGTCAGCTCTTATATGAAAATAACTAATAGTTATTGTAATAGGAAAAAATAGGTAATTGCTAGAAACTGATAGGATAGGCTGTAGACAGGATGGAGAAGAGCTCGAGGAGCCACTCCTTAGATAGTTTTTGTCTTGTTGTTGTATTGTATTAAACAAGAGTACAACAAAGTAGAAAAGGAGACTAGCATATAGGATGAGAAAAAAGATGCAGTGAAGAATAGTAATACTATGTAATTTTATTTCATGAATGAATAGAATAGGCATAATTCTTCCAATTCTTGGACAGTGTTCATTCTGATGTGTGATTAAATGAATGATGCATTATGTGGGTGTTTTAGTTCATTTAGTTTGTGTATGATTTTTTATAGTTGATCATATGGGTTTGTGACGAATTGGATAAGTTTCAATCATTCTGCTTCTGAGAACTCATAAGCAAGGAGTGCATATCGTACGCAAGGAGTGCATCGACAGAGTCTCTAATTGACTTAGAGAAGTTCATACGGAACAAAAGGAACTTAGACCAAGTGCAAGGAGTGCGTAGATTCAAAGAGTGACTAAGTGTCGAAGAAATGGAATAGAGAAGCACAAGGAGTGCAAGAAGAGTTTCTTTCGAAGAAACCCTTGGATCTTAGTTTGTTGAAATCATAAGAACGCAAGGAGTGCATGGGAGATCAAAATCCTTAAGGGGATCAAGCTCAGAAGATATAGCGGGGATAAATATTCAGAAGGAGTGGAGATCTAAAGGTTTCATGAATCCTCGGTCAAGATCCATCTAGAAGGAAGAGTGATCATTCCATATCATTGGATTTGGTCAAGGCGTGTGAGATTTAAGTCTCTTGAAGCACAGAGGAGAGCGTATTTCTAAAGTCTAGAAGTCCCAAAGTGATTATGGGTTGCCCATCATTAAGAGGGACAAATGGTGCAAGATCCACAACTCCGGAAGTTTTTGGACAAGGGGGAGGTGAAATAGCCAAAGTATATCCTAACCGTTGGTCGCCTGGAGATACGTGTCAGCAAATCAGAGGCTTTGGGAAAAATCACTTCCAGAGTTTTAGTTGAGAGTTGGAAATCTCGAAACCCAAAGTCTGAAGTGAATCTAGACCGCCAAATCCAGAAGGATAGGTGGCAATGGATCGCGAGCTTCATATAAAAGAATTTGGGTTTCAGTTGAGAATTAATATTCTAGAAACCCAAAGTTTGAAGTGAATCTAGACCGCCAGATCCAGAGGGACGCATGGAAGAAATATGTGGAATCTAGGTAAAGACCCAAAGTAAATCATAACTATCATATTGAGGAGGACACGTGGTGAAAATCTGTGGACTCCGAGTAAAGACCCAAAGTAAATCATAGCCCCCTACTCTTGATGCAGCCCCCTACTCTCCTTTGGGCTACGCAACTTCCTGTTCAAGGATATTCGATTCTATGAGCCAAATCGGCTCTCTGAAACCTGATGGTCTCACTTTGTAATTGAACATAGGCCCTTTTGGCTTTTTGTGCAGGTTCTATGATACCCGCGACCTCTCCCTTTGCACTACTAAACTGTCAAGTTTCAAGCGCTAGATCCTTCTCCATTAACCCCTTCCTGGATGTAACCTTGGGATATGTCCTTGAATAAACACGTGATTGCAAGCATGGCCAAGAGTGGTTTGGAATCAACCTGCTTTTATCCCCGCAATTCACCACCAGTCGCCAGGCATCCCTTTTGCAATACTGTGGTTTTGATTATGGCCCACCCTCAAATTTTTAAAGTCTGAGCACTTTCTGACCCCGTAATTCAACATGATTGTTCATCTTGTGATCTTGGGTGAGGCCTCTTGATCAACAGCTCAGATCTTCCTCCTTTCCTTCCTTCTTTCTGGATCACGCCCTCTTATATTTTCACGATCTGTTGACGCATGTCCCTTTCAATCAACGGTCGTGATTTTCTTCACCAATTCGGGTTTCAGAGTTTTCAACTCTCAAACCTTAATTTCTCCACAATTCTTTCACCCAGAGCTCACAATATGTTGATGTGTGTCTCCCGCAAATCAACGGTTGTGATTCCTTTGGGTCTTTGGACTTCGGAAAAATCAACTCTCAACTTTCACTTTCCTTCAAAGTGCGTGGATTTCTACCACGTGTCCTCCTAAGTTGGATGGCTAAGATTCACTTCGGGTCTTCACCTGAAGTCCATGGATTTTCACCACGTCAAAGTGTTGAAGGAGAAGATCACAGAACAACTAATTATGGTCTTACCAGATTTTGGAAAAACTTTTCAAGTGAGATGTGATGCAAGTGGAGTAGCTATTGGAGCAGTCTTGAGTTAGTATAATAGGCCAGTTTCTTATTTCAATGAGAATCCGAATCACACCAAGAAGAAGTATTCCACATATGAAAAATAATTTTATACAGTGATTCAATCTTTATAGAAGCGAAGGCACTATCTAATTCATAAAGAAATTGTCTTGTACAGTGATAATAAATCTTTGCATTTTATTACTAGGCAAGAAAAGTTTAATCAAAGACATGCCAAATGGGTAGAATTTATGCATAATTTTACTTATGTTATTAAACATATTGTTGGAATTGCTAACAAAGTTGCAGATTCTTTGAGTAGGAGGATTTTAATTGTACAAGAATTCCAAGTGGAGACCTTAGAGTTTGAACACCTCAAGGAAATGTATCAAGAAGATCTAGATTTTAAGGAAGCTTATGAGGCATGTAAGAATCCTTTGTTGTGAGACAGAATCCCATGGACAAAATATTTGATCCAGGATGGATTATTGTTCAAATGGATCCAACTATGCATACCAAGATGCTCAATGTGAGATAACCTGCAGAAAGAGAAACATAATGGAGGTTTAGCTGGACATTTTTGTCATGATAAGACATTTTCACAGCTGAGCAATTCATACTATTGGCTGAACATGAGGTCATAGGTGAAATATTTTTTGAACAAATGTACAATTTTCCAGTATGCAAAAAGAAGACAACAGAACACTAGTTTCTATCATCCATTACCAATTCCAGAAATTCCATGGGATGCAATCAGTATGGATTTTGTATTAGGATTTCCAAGAACCCAAAAAGGGAATGATTCCATATTTGTTGTGGTGGACAGATTTTCAAAGATTTCACATTTCATACCATTGCAGAAGACAAACGATGCTACACACATATCCAATTTGTTTTTCAGAGAAGTGGTGAGACTACATGGATTTCCTAGGATCATAGTCTCAGACAAAGACACAAATTTGTGGGACACTTTTGGAGAAATATATGGAAGAGGCTAAGGACAAACTTGTCTTTAATTTAATCATATCATGCTTATACATATGGACAGACTAAAGTAGTAAACAGGAGTCTAGGAAACTTGTTAAGAATTTTAGTCACTGAACAAGGTCATCAATGGGATCATATTCTGGCACAAGCAAAATTTGCATTTAACAATTTAATGAATAGGAGCACTGGAAAAAGTCCATTTGAAACTGTGTATGGAATATATCCAAGAGGGATTATAGATTTGAGAGATCTGAACCAAGATGAATTCAAAAGTGTTGGTGTAGAAGATTTTGCAACAGAAATGTAGAAACTCCATGATAGAGTTAGAGAGCAGCTACATGACAACAACATGAAATATAAGAACAGAGTTTATGAGAAGAGGAGAGAAGTTCAATTTGAAGTAGGAGATGAAGTTTTAGCTCACTTGATAAAAGAAAGGTTTCTAAGGGGAACATATAACAAGTTGAAGATGAAGAAGATAGGACCATGCATGATTCTCAAAAACTTTGCAGCCAATGCTTATGAAATTGGGTTGCCAGACAATTTTGGGATATCACCAATATTCAATGTTGCAGACTTGTATCCTTACAGGAGAGATGATGCAGGAGAATGAGATGATCAGAAAGAAGTGCAGTGGGAAGAACAATTGCCCACAATAGAAAAACCTCAGATGGATAAAATCATAGAACAAAGAGTTGGAAAGAAGACCAGGAGAAAGACATATCTTGAATACTTATTGAAGTGGAAATATCATTCGATGGAAGATTCAAGTTGGGTCATTCAACCTGATATTTTGAAGCATGGAAAAACAGTGCAAGAGATCATGGACAGGAGTCCATGAATATTTTATCCATAGGAGTATGATGCAAAAGCATCGCTTTGAAAGTCAAAGATGCAAGCGTGGAGGCATGGATATGACATCTCAACATGACCGAATTTCAAATCAATGTTTAACTCAGAAACAGAATGAGTTGTTGAGATATTTTGGAAACAATGTTTTTAAATATATCTTGTTTGTAAAGTCTTATACCACTGTAAGGAGTTGCAGATAGAGAGCGTCAACTCTTATCTAATAATAACTGATAGTTATTGTAATAGGAAAAAGTAGGTAACTGTTAGAAACTTATAGGATAGGTTGCAAAAAAGATGGATAAGAGCTCGAGGAGCCACTCTTTAGATAGTTTTTTTTTTTAGTGGTTGTATTGTATTAAACAAGAGTAGAGTAGAGTAGAAGAGGAGAGAAGTGGATAGGAAGAGGAAAAAGATGCAGTGAAGAACTGTAATACTATGTAATTTTATTTCATGAATGAATAGAACAAACATAATTGTTCCAATTCCTTGGACAATGTTCATTTTGATATGTGATTGAATGAATGATGCATTATACATGTGTTTTAGTTCATTTATTTTATGTATGATTTTTTATAGTTGATCATATGGGTTTGTGACGAATTGGCTAAGTTTTAATCGTTTTGCTTCTAAGAAATCGTATGCAAGGAGTGCATATCATATGCAAGGACTGCATCGACAAAGTCTTGAATTGACTCAGAGAATTTTAGAAGGAATGACGAGAACTTAGACCAAGTGCACAGATTCAAAGAGTGACTAAGTGTCGAAGAACCATAATAGAGAGGCGCAAGGAGTGCGGGAAGAGTTTCTTTCGAAGAAACCATTGGATATCAGTTTGTCGAAATCCCAATAACACAAGGAGTGCATGGGAGATCAAAATCCTTAAGGGGATCAAGCTCAGAAGAGATAGTGGGGAGAAACACTCAAAAGGAGTGGAGCTTTGAAGGTTTCATGAATCATCGGTCAAGATCTATTCATGAAAAAGAGGGATCGTTCCAGATCGTTGGATCTGGGCAAGGTGCATGAGCTTTAAGTCTCTTGAACCACAGAGGAGGGCAGACTGCCAAAGTCCCGAAGTGATTAGGGGCAGCCCATCATCAAGAGGGACAGTTGGTGCAAGATCCACAACTCCAAAAGTGTGTGGACAAGGGAGAGGTGAAATAGTGGAAGTAGATCCTAATCATTGGTTGCTAGGAGATATGTGTTAGTAGATTAGAGGCTTCAAGGAAAATCACTTCTATAGTTTCAGTTGAGAGTTGAAATTCTTGAAACTCGAAGTCCGAAGTGAATTTGGACCATCAGATCCAGAAGGACGTGTAGCGACGAATCATGAGCTTCGAATAAAATCATTTGGGTTTCAGTTAAGAATTGAAATTCCTAAAACCTAAAGTCTGAAATGAATTTGGACCGCCAGATCCAGAGGGATGTGTGGCAGAAATCTATGGACTCCGACTAAAGACCCGAAGTAAATCATAGTCATCTTATTGAGGAGGACACACTGTGAAAATCTGTGGACTCCAGGTAAATACCCAAAGTAAATAATAGTCGTCAGATTAAGGAGGACACATGGTGAAAATCCGTGGACTCCAGGTGAAGACCCCAAGTGAATCTTAGCCATCCAATTCAGGAGGACATGCGACAGAAATCTGTGCACTTCAAGGAAAGTGAAAGTTGACAGTTGAGTTTTCTGAAGTCTAAAGACCTGAAGGAATCGCAACCATCGATCTGCGAGAGACATGCATCAATAGATCGTGAGATTTGGTGAAATCATTGTGGAGAAATTAAGGTTTGAGAGTTGAAAACTCTGAAACCCGAATTTGCGAAGAAAATCGCGACCATTGATTGAAAGGGACATGCATCAATGGATCATGAAAATCTAAGAGGGCATGATCCGGAAAGAAGGAAGGAAAGGAGGTAGATTTGAGTCATTGATCAAGAGGACTCACCCAAGATCGTAAGATCAATGGTCACGTTGAATTGTGGGGTCAGAAAGTGCTCAGACTTTAAAAATTTGAGGGTGGGCCACAATCGAAACCACGGTATTGAAAAAGGGACGTGTGGTGACTAGTGATGAATTGCAGAAAGAAAAGTGGGTTGATTCCAAGCCACTATTAGCCGCACCCACAATTACGTGTTTATGTGAGGTCATAGCCCAAGGTCACATCTAGGAAGGGGTTAATGGAGAAGGAGCTAGCATCTAAAACTTGACAGTTCAGTAGCGTGAAGGGAGAGGTCGTGGGTATCATAGAACCTGCACCAAAAGACGAAAGGGCCTATGTTCAATTACAAAGTGAGACCATCAAGGTTTCAAAGAGCCGATTTGGCTCGAAGAATTGAAGATCCTTGACCAGGAAGTCGTGTATCCCGAAGGAGAGTAGGGGGGTTGCATAAAAAATCTAGGTAAATTAAAAAACTGAAAATAACAATATCAATCTCATTTAATCACCCACAATGGCTTCATTCATATAATTGCATCTTG
>JZKD02S1965213.1:31221-55357 GCA_000966675.3 Picea glauca | reverse complement strand
ACTAATCCCTATAAGTATTAACAACTAGCCCTTGTAAAACCATAATCCCTAAATAGTATAATTCTTAAGTCCCATAACCCTTACAATCCATAAATCCCTAATTGTTATAAACCCTATTACTGTGTTCCCACCTAAATATTAACACTTTTAAACTCTATAATCATAACTTTCTTAACCCCAACCCTGATAACAATTGAAACATGTATGTCTAATAAACCTTAACCTATAACCCTTATCATTAAGAACCTTTATTAATCATGGCCCATATAACCCTTAACCCATATAAACCCTTACCATTATAATCATTAACCATGTAATCAAGTCAACACCTAATGTATTTACCCCTTATCACCCTCAATGCCTTAAACCCTTTTAACACCTAAATAATCACTCTAACCACTATTTCCATTTAAATCCTATATACTCTAACCTTTATTACACCTAAACCCTAGCAAAAAACCATAAGAGTCATATTTAGTTCATAAAACCTTGTAATGGTGCCAATATGACACATAGGCCAAATATTTCATTTATAGGGCCTATGTGGTCGTTTTAGAGTACCCTATGCATGGTTTGGGAGTCCTAATAGTGTATTGTATGCCTTAAGATATTTATAGTTCATTTTGTTGATATTTAGACAACATCGGGAAGACATTCTCCTAGATTAATATTTAATAATACAATTACTGATTATTAAATATAATAAGTAATAATAATAATAATAATAAATAGTTATTGATTATCCAAGGGACGCATCCTTTCATGGATGGTCACCATATGTTCTCTATATATGGAACACTCATCATTGTAATAATACATCGATCATATCGAATATATAATGTCATCTCACATAAAAATTCAACATGGTATAAGAACTTTGTTTTATTTTTGTTACCACTCAGAAAAGATCAAAAATATGCACAACAGGAAGGACAGAAGAAGAAATTCTTCACAACCAACCAATCATGTTTTTTCACTCAAAATTCATGCTTTGGTGCCTCGGTCAATCCTTTCCAATTTCATCCCCCCCTCCAAAAATAGTCGATACTCCTCGGTGATATTCAATTCCAATCAATCATTTTAAATTTAAATGAAAATTTCACATTAAGCACTTTAAATCCCCAAAACTACCTACGAAGGGGCTACACGTTTTTCTCAAATGCACCCCAATAAACTCTATGAGATTTAGGATTCGTGGCTGCAATGTCTTCTCTCAGTGTTGTGAGCCCTCCCATGAGGGGGTTAACCCAGTCCTTCTATGGTACCAAAAACTATCACTAAAATTTGAGTCATTCCAAGAGGAAACCTCATGGTGGGCCTTGTGGTGTCTACACATTGGTGACCTCCGACAAACAACTCGTCCATGATGCGTACATTGAATTGTTGCTCGATATGAATATGCAATCCCTTTCCACCATATTTAGTCATGACTACATGAAATATGATTTCATTGTGCAACAATTCAATTCAGTATGTAACCCCCCTCCAATCTACCCATGATCGAGTATTGCTACGAGGGTTACCACGTGCATTTGGCCTAGATGTCTACAATTTGAGTCATGATATGTCGAACTCTGAGCTATATCTTGAACTTTGACACTTTGACCATTGTCGTGACCTATCTTGGTTGTGGAATTTATCTTATATGGTGGAACTTGGTCATATTCATGGATTGTATATGGTCGAGATCATGTTTAGACATATGAATAATAGAAGTGGTCTTCTGGCTAGTGTTCTCCCTGCCAACTCATTTCAAATCTTCAAAACTCCTTTGTCTTCCAAGGAATTCACTCCTATTTAGTGGGACATAACCAAGATCTAATGTTTCATTATTGACATAGAGATATCTAAGGTGATCTGCATGCTATTTCCATTTTAAACCTTCCTTGTAAATTGCTAGACTTAGCAATGATAATTGGAAATATCAAGCATGCATGCATCGAAACAACTCCATTGCATTTGTATTCCTTATTGCTCACATAATCACAAATGTTGCGTGCTCACCAGAAGTGGTAACATTTCAGTTAAGAATGGTAGCATCATGGAAATAATGATAGTTGTAGCCGCAAAGCACGTCCTCCATACCAATTGAAGTATTGAGACATGCATGGAGGAAAATACTACACATCTATTTGAATTTAAGTGTAAGTGCCAATCCATGGAATAAGTGTTATTGGTGTTCTATATCAACATGAGTAATTGGTGAGGAGTGATCGCGATGGACATGAGAAGCAGTGACAAACCCTTTGTAGTCAAGATCACGTGAAGCTTGTTTCAAAGTGTTGATGTGGTGGTTGTGTACCATTGGTGGAGACTGCGTGTATTTGGACAATAGTTGTGTGATACTATGGTGGTTGTGTACCACTGGTGGAGACTGTGTATCTCTCGAAAATAGTTGTGTGCTAATAGCAGTGGTTGTGTACCACTAGCAGTGATTATGTATCACCGAAAATAGTTGCATACTACTATGGCTTAGTGCAATCATGTTCTATTAGATGACATTATAGTAGTTGTGTGATACTAGATGATTTCCATGGAGAATACCAGATTTCTTGGAATTATTTGTGTGCTATTGTTTGATCGTAGAGACTGTGACAGATGATTTGAGCTATCGATGGTATGGTAGTAGTTGTGTGATACTAGTTGATTGCAGAGTAGTTAGTGTACTGCTAGATGAAAACATCATGGAAAAACACATTCCTAGTTGAGAGGGAGTGTTGATGTTTGAGGTAGCATCATGAGACATTCTCCCTAGAGGGTCCTGTATGGACTAGTAGGAGGGAATTTAGATTTCATCCTGACGTGCCTCAAATGGTCAGATGAAGAAACCAATATATTGGTTTCATGAGGAAACCTCGATATGTCTTGGGGGACATTGGCTCCATGAGGGAACCTCGATGTTTCCTAGAGAAGACATTGGTTCCACAAGGGAACCCCAATATGTCTTAGACATGTGTTCCATGAGGGAACCACAAGATGTCTAGTATGGACATAGTTCATAAGTGAAGCTCAAGGTTAGACACTTCTGGACCTTTGGCTTTCTAGTATACATTCATGTACCCAAGGAGAAAAGGACCAAGCTAGACCCTTCGATAAGAAAGGGTACATTTGTGGGTGTTACACATCAAAATTACTTATTATGATGATGGCCTAGTGTCTCCATTACCAATGTCGCAAGTGTCGCATTTTGGCTGCAAGTGTCACAAAAATCATAATGTCATCTTGCCTATGTCGTGTCTCGGATGAAATTATCAAGAAAACTCAAAAGACACCTCAAAAGATTATTTTTTAAGAGGAGAAATCATTTTACATAGAGTACAAGTATTTTTCCATTGAAACAACCACTCAAAAATCAATTTTGGAAGGCAACGCTCCCCTATACATTGTCAAGGAGTGCCAACACTCTGTGACCTCTTTTGGGGGAGCGTTCCAATGCTCTGGGCCCCATTCTGAGGGAGAGCTAGCCTTTTTGGAGTGAATTTTGGATTGTTGAGGAAAATCAGGGAAGAATCCCCTCATATCTGGAGTTGGTTGGATTCAGATCTGAGGTCAAGGCTCGATCTTGGGGAAGATCCACAACTAAAGGAGAAGAATCCTCAACTTATCCCAAGAATCTCTTAAGTGGTTAGGACTCTCCAAGGCTATATAAGGAGGCCTCTTCATGGTGAAAGGGAGAGACATTGAAGGCATCAAACTTATGATCTCATAAGGGAGATATCATTGAATCATCATCATTTTGTGTGGATTACTTGAGCAAAGGGTTGGACAAGGAGAGTTGGAAGAGGTTGTTGCACCTTCATCAAAGGTCTGTAAGTATTCTCTGTTGTTCTCATCAATATACATATGTGCTTGGCCTGTTTCTTTCAGGGTTGTGTTTGTTCTACATGAACTTGTCTCTATTAGATAGATCTGGTTTCAAGATAATCTTAGTAGAATAGGAAGTTTGTTCTATCTTTGTTGGTTTGTAGGACTTGTCGAGGAGCTTAGGGATCAAAGATCAACTTGGATTGTGCGAGGACGAACATCATTTAAAAGGTACTCCTTTCTTCCTCTTCTCTATAATTTAGTTTAACTAGATTTAAAAGGATGTCAATGACCAATGTTAGCACCCTTTCTGTCTTGGTCTTAGGAGTCTAGAGCCCAAGAGGGAATCCACTTGTCCACAGGGGGATTCTCCTTTAATAGAAATTGGTGACTCCATTGGGGACCAAAGCTTTCAGTTTTGGTTTCCTTCCTAGATCTTGTTTTAGCCTTTGATCATTTTTGACCTTATTCATACTATGTCTCTAATTCCTGGATGTGTTGATTGAATCTTTACTTCATCCTATACACTTTTAATTTATGAGTTTGCTTGAGTTTTTTTTATTTCTGGGCATTTTTCTGAATTTTTAGAAGCTAGCACTCCCTTGCCTCTGCTACCAGAGCGTTGGCGCTCCCTACCAAGCTTATACAGAGAGTTGCAACACTCTATTGCCCTTGACACCATAGCGCTGCCCCCTTTCTGTTTAAAATCTTGTAGGAGTTTAATCTCTGAGTTCATTTTCTTGTTGTTTGCACTTGCTCAGAGTCATTACAACCTCAGTGCATCTTTGTCTTGGCCTTCAACACTTTGTTTTTTGAGAATTGATCACCCTTTGTTTGGATTTTTGGCATTTTTTCCTTACTTTGATTCACTCTTCTCCTTTGAGGACTTGGAATCAAATCACTGTTTTCTTCTCATCTATTTGACTGAATGAAAACTAAGGTAAGGAAAATTAGAGATCTATGAACCATTCCATTTGATCTTTGAGGTCCGTTTTCCAACATTTCTATTTTGTTTGAGATTTTTGGATTTCTTTTGGATTTGGTTTTCTTTGTGTTTCTTGTTTGATCACAACGAGAGAGTGTCTTTGTTTGTGTGAATTTTGCTTTTGATTGTTTAAATCTCATTGATCTTAAAGTCTGATTGACATATGAAGCTTCACATCAGATTGATTATCATTCACACATAAGCAAAAGAATACCTTTTTTTTGATTGGTTTTTGGATCTTAGAACAATTTTATGAAAATTTTAGCATGATATTGGATTTGATTGAGAAACAATTACATGAGGATACATCATATTAGTGTTTGACAATGAAAATAATATTTTTCTCCTTCCCTTAAATATGCATTCATTGAAAGAAAAGACTGTTTATCATCTTTTATGAATTTTTAGGGAATTGAGTCATTATACCATCAAATTTCACTTTCATACACCCCTGAGTAAAGAACAATTGCAAAATCAACGCTAATTAAAATTTATTTAGAACATTTTGTTTTTAGAATCTTCCACCAACATTAGACTAGGATTAGCGCTTTGGATTAGGTTGTGAGTACAACTCTCCAAAGTATTAAAAAAAAACACTAGAACATTGCAATAGGGAGAACAAATCCAATTGTTGTATAGGCTTTCTGGGTTCCCCCTCTCACACAAGGGTTACGTACGAGGTCGTGTTCGGGAGAGTTACAGAGATTATCCCTCTGTGGTTCAACCGTTCATAGTAGTCAGATCGTGTATTGGAGGTTCTTCTTAAGGTTCAATTGTTTTCATTTGGTCTCGGTGCTTCGTGAATTCTGAATCCGTTCAGGGTCATCTGAAGTTCTACCGGTCCACTTGTCCTCAATTATCTTGAAGGATTTAGGACTTGTTATCCTACCCATACGTTCGGATTGGACTGTTGACTGTACCCACCCAGGGGCTAACTGTGAGTTGGTGTCCTTAGTAGCCATAATATTTAGGTTCTTACACAAGGTGACGATGAAGGGAAGTTTCACTGTACTTGGAACAAATGTTGGTCAAACTCACTCGGGCTCCTTGGAGGGTAAATCCACAATTACTTTGTGGAAGCTTGCACCAAGGCATAAGTCAGTTAAGGAGGTCACCATCGTAATTGTTCCACCCGCTCATATACTAGCCCCTTCTTGAATTGATCACGCGACGTTGGATTTCATCACCAACCAGTATGATCATCAAGAGAAGATTTTTTGTTTGCTTGGTTTTTGATTCCTAGATTTGATTAATGTATGCTGTTTCTTTTCGTTAGTCGGCCATAGATTTATTTTTTCATTCGTTACTTAGCTCAAGAAAAATTGGCCTTTTCCGTTCACATAGGATGCAAGGGTTACCCCCGAAAGATCCTGAGGGTTATCTACCTTTGCTTCCCAACTCTTCAGAAATCCCTCCTAAGGATCATAACGAACTAAGCTCTGAGGTTGGAAGCACACACTCTCTGGAACAGTTCCAAATTGTTTCTGATTCTTTGGAAGCTTTTCGAATCAACCCAACTTTGAGTATTAGGCGAGAACCACATCTGCTGCGGGTGAACTTGTCTAGAGAGGTTGTTGTTATTGAAGAGACTGAGGTACCCACCAGACCTCATGGAGGACCTAGAGTAGAGGATCCCTTTTTCCAAAGTGAATCATTTAGGACCCCGACTCATACTGTTGGAACCTCTGGTTTTGATTTTGTCCCTTTAACAATCCGTGATCTATATGGTAACCTAGGAGCGAGTCCTGATTGACCCATGGCATCACAAGTGATCGAGACGTATGTTAGTTACATGGTACCTTTAAATCACTTTACTTGTACGACCAGTAATGTCATCACAGTTGTAGACCAATTGTTGATTGGTTCTCACTCGGAACCCAGTATCCAGATGGCTCATTCCACTATGGTCTTGCATGTTTCTACAATCCCCACCAGAAATGTGACACCATCCCAGGCTCCGATTGGAACACTACTTAGACCAAATCCATCTGTTCCACTTGGGTACAAAGTTTTGAATCCTTCCATTACCAACACTACCGAGGTTACACCTGGAGGTTCTATCCCTACACCTTTGTTTGGAGGAACTGGTCTTGGTGGCTCTAATCCGGTTGGAGTCTCCGATCATTCATTTTATGGTTTATAGATCCCTTTGGGCACTCAACCTCACACTGGGGGGAAACCTCCATTTCAGAGTCAAACTCAAATGGGGACACAATATCAGCTTGGGGGGCAATCTCAGACTGGAATCCAAACCTGTCATATGGACATAATGTGACACCAAATCCTTGGCACATTCCTTTTTCGGGAAATCCACTATTCCCTGGGGGGAAAAATCCTCAAGGACAAAAACAACCTTATCCTCCTTATGGAAATAATGTCTATCCTCCTTATGGGCAAACCCAACAATCGACTTATAATCCTCAGAACCCATCAGGTTATCCTCCATATCCACATGTTTCTCCGTCATCAAATCCTGTTTATTCTGGTTAACAACAATCGTATGTAGGAGGACCTACTGGATACAATCATCCACATAACCCAATTTATGGTCCTACTGGTGTCCCTATGCCACACCAATATCATCCTCATGTTAATTGACAACTACCATTTCTCGCAACTCTGGATCTCCCAGACTTGTCTTGGTTAACCAATGATCCTATATTTCATTATCCTTTTTGGCTAGTCATCCCTGCTAAATTACCTTCATTTATTACAAAATTTGATGGTAAAGATGGAGAAGACTCGAACAATCATGTGATGACTTTCCATTTATGGTGTTCATCGAAATACTTAATGGACGATTCTATCCGTTTACGTCTTAATCATCGAACACTCACGGGCTCAACAACCAAGTGGTATATCGAACTTCCATGTGGTTCTTTCCAAGATTTCAACTCCCTTTCCAAGTCCTTTATCATGCACTTTTAACTACCCATTTGATACAAGACAGGTACCGAACTCTTGACCTCCCTTCCCCAGACAAACTCCGTGCATATCTCTCATCATTTTCATGAGTGGAGATGACGACGAAGGTTGATCAAAGTAGTCATTCCTAACCAATTATTGGCGGAATGGTTTACTAAATCATTGTTACCCCCATTTACTCGTGATGTCACCATGGGTGGTGTAGTCACCGAGGAAGAGGCCATTTCTTGGGCTCAGTACTTAGATTTGGTTTATTCACAATATGGTACTTTGTATGAGTTGATCCCAAATGCTACTCGTGCAAATACCAATCCATCTATACCATCATCCACGTCACATGCAGATGGATTTATCAGCTCTGTCAAAACCCAATATGTTTCCCAGTCGACTGGAACGACAAATTGATATTCTCTAGCATCCACTCCCAGTTAGACCACACCCTCCTCTACCTCCCCCCAAACTCAAATCTCTAAGGTGAATGCAGTTCAATATGCCCCTTCACAACAATCCGGAGGTAAGAAGAAGACAAAGAATAAACTAAAGAAGAATAATAACAACGAACAACCGAAAGCTCAAAAAAAACCACCTGCTACCGAAAATCAACCACAATGGAAGTCGAAATTACCATGTCTTATTTGTGGTGACGATCACTACACTCGAGACTGTCCACATCATGATGAAGTGGCCAAACTTTTTAAGGGGAATTCCCAACCCGTCATGCTTACTTAGCCTTTTCCTCAACAACAATCTATGGTTTCTCAAACCCCCTCTCTAGGGGGTATTTCCAACCACCCTTATCATGATGAGGCCTCGACAAGTGCCCATATTTATCTATTTAATGGGATTGATTTAACCACCTGCTCTACGAATTACGACAGACTAGTTAAAACTGACAAAGGAAAGGCCACTAACGGTACTTTACCGGATCCATCACCATCCTTCGTTAGTCCTCCATCTGGATCACTTCAAATCGATAAACCTGCGTTCGACTCTATCTTACACCCTCCTAAGAGAACTATTCATAAATCTACCTTTAATCCTAGTTCACATGCCGCCCAGAACTACAACATTGTTGAAGATTTTGCTCAAGCATCGTGTGCTATGTCTGCATTAGAAGTTCTAAAACACTGCCCCAGTCAATGTAGAACGCTCTTGGATGCTATTGGCACTTTTGATCCCGAGTCATCCAACAATATCACGTTTAACATGGACAATTTTACATCTCGACTGTCCCACCAACTTGCTTTCCAAATTGATGTTGTTGTTCACAATAAAAAACTTCACCGAACTATCTTTGATTAGGGAGCCTCTACTTGTGTCATGTCTTTAGCATGTTGTAAAGGTTTAAAATCACCCACACTTAATAAATCCCCAATGATGTTGCGCACATTCGATGGGCGAGGTTTTCATCCCCATGGAATCTTGCAGTCCCTGTCCGTCCAATTGGGCAGCAAAACCGTCTCTGTTGACGTCGAGGTGGTCGATGCTCCCCTCAATTACAACTTGTTACTTGGAAGAAGTTGGTTTTATGCTATGACTGTCATTTCTTCGTCGGTGTTTCGATGTGTACAATTTACTCATCAGGGCAAAATTTTCACTATCGATTAGTTATATTTATGTACACCTGACGTTCGCGCTCCCGTGACCAACAATATTCCATTCTTGGGAGATCACAAGATCACGTATGAAAGTGTTGGTGTAGGATTGTTAAAATATTCCACCCTCATGGGTACCTTCCCTGCACCACTTCCTCCTACCACACATCATATTGCCACCGTCAATATGATTTTGACCACGACTTATCAGTCTTTGGAATCATCTGATCCCTGGATTGTACATAGTCTTCTAGAGTTCGATGTGCTAGGTGACACCATGCCACTTAGTCTAGTCGAGGCTTCATACATTTCTATTCAATCAGCCTCTCCCTCTTCGGATGACCAACATCTCTTGGCACCCGACACTTACTCGATGCCATCTTGGCTAAATTCCTTGACGTCTTCTTTTGACCACATTTCTCAAATCTTTTCATCCGATTAATCTATCATGGAAATGATTATCATTGATGATGTACCTTGGGATGATAACCATCATCGATCCTCTTTTCTTCCACCTCTTGAAGAAATAAAGGAAGATATACACTCTATCTTCCCTCCCAATGTTGTCGACTTTCCACAATCACCCATAATTACACAAGATACTATTTTTGAGGGGAATTCAGGCAACATTACCTCTACGGTCATTACTAACATTTCGATCAAGGAAGGTGTCATGGAAAATATTAATCTCAATGTTAATTGTTCACTCGAGGAAGTGGTTTCTTATACCGCTTTATTTAAAGAATTCCGCGATGTCTTCACTTGGAGCTATGAGGAAATGCCAGGGATCGATCCTTTGATCATTGTGCACGAGATTAAAACCTACTCAGGTGTAAAACCTATTCGACAGAAACTCCACCCAGTCCATCCTAATAAGACCATGACTATTAAGGCATAAGTTGAGAAATTATTGAAATCTGGCTTCATCTATCCTGTCCCTTTGACGGAATGGGTTTCGAACATTGTTCTAGTCACTAATAAGCAATGGACCATTCGTGTCTGTGTTGATTATAGGAACCTCAATAAGGCTTGTCCAAAATAAAACTAACCTATGCTCTTCATCGACAAGATCATTGATAATTGCGTAGGTAGTGTGATTTTCTCTTTCATGGATGGTTTTTCAGGATATAACCAGATTGGCATTTTACCTGTTGGTCAGCATAAGAGAACCTTCATTTGCCTGTGGAGAACTTTTTCCTATCGAAAACTACCGTTTGTCCTCAAAAAAACTGGTGCTACATTCCAATGGGGCATGTCATATGCTTTCCACGATATCAAACATATTGCAGAACCTTACCTCGATGATTTACCTGCCCATTCATCACGTTGATCATACCATTTTAGTCATCTATGGGCTATTTTTATCGGATGTCGGTTCTACCACATTTGTTTGAACCCACATAAGTGTATCTTTGTTGTCAAATAAGGTTGACTCCTCAGCTTTGTTGTTTCCAAGGACGAGATTCGGTTGGATCCCTTAAAAATTAAGGTTATCCTTGCTTTACCTCCACCTAATAATCTGAAACAACTCCAAAGTTTGCAGGGGAAAGAAAAATTTCTTTTCCATTTCATTTGTAACTATGTTGAGATTACCAAAGGATTTATGCGATTGTTGCAGAAAGACACCCATTTCATCTAGGATGACACTGCTCAATGATCTTTTGCCTCTCTTAAGCATGCATTGACCAATGCACCTCTGTTGCATCCTCCGAATTACACGAAGGACTATATCCTTTACTTAGTAGCCTCTACTTCCACCATTTCCATGGTGTTGGTTCAAGAGGACCCTAACGGTGAGGAACACGTGATATATTGTTTGATAAAAAGTCTATTTGGTCCCAAGCTCCGATATTCACATGTTGAAAAGTTGGCTCTGGCAGCTGTCATTGTTGTCAAGAGATTTCGTCATTACATTTTGCTATGCACCACCACAGTTATCGCGGACTCTAACTCCATGTATCACATTCTAACACGTCAAGTTCTTGGGGGAAAATATTCCAAATGGATTGTCATCCTTCAGGAATTCGATCTCGAGTTTGCTAAGTCCAAAGCTAAAAAATCATTGGTGTTTGCGAAGCTTATCTGCGACCTTCCCTATGATGATGAACATACTGAACCCATAGATTCTCTCCCCGATGAAACTTTGTTCCTCATTAGCATGTCCGATCCTTTGTATGGAGACATCCTTCTTTATCTCCAGACCCAACATTTCCAACCTGATATCTCTCATGAAGAGTGTCGTCGTATTCACCATCATTCTTGTCACTACCTTATCATTGGTGACACTTTCTATCGCCGTGGTATTCATACTATCCTACGATGATGTTTGACTCATGAAGAGGCTGAACACATTCTTAATGACCATCACCTTGGAGCTTGTGGTAGTAATCTTTCTGGGATGGCTACAACTCATAAAATCTTACGAGTCGACTACTTTTGGCCCTCTATTTTCAAAGATTGTATTGAGGCAGTAAAAAAATTCCCACCCTGCCAAGTTTTTCACAAAAAGGCACGCACCCACCCCACTCTGCTACATCCCATTATTGACATCGACCCCTTTGCTAAATGGGGCATTGATTTCATGCAGTGTAAGCCTACCTCATCTGGGGGGCACAGTTACATCATCGTCGCCGTTGATTACTTCAAAAAATGGGTTGAGTCTATGCCTACCTTTCTGAATGATGGCCGTACTGCAACTCTTTTATTTTTCAACCACATCACCACTCGCTTTGGTTTTCCACAAGCCATTGTCACTGATCATGGTTCACACTTTCAGAACCAGATGATGAGTGAGTTGCATGCCAAGTTGGGTTTTCGCCTTGAAAATTCATCCACGTACTATCCTCAAGTGAATGAACAAGTTGAAGCTATCAACAAGGTCCTTAACACCATGATTCAATGTATGGTAGGGGCAAACAAGACATCTTGGAATATACAACTTTTCTCTGCTCTCTAGGCTTACCGTACTTTAGTGAAAACTACTACTGGGTTCACTCCTTTCCAGTTAGTATATGGCATAAAAGTTGTTTTACCAATCAAGTGAGAAATTCCCTCATTGAAACTCAAAGTAGAACTCCTGCCTCACACTTCTGTCGAAGAAGAACACTTCTTACACCTAACTAGGTTGGATGAAACATGTCGTGATGCCTCTCTCGTTAACAAGACATATCAAAAGCGAGTCAAGAATTAATATGACAAATCCGTCCACCCTCGTACTTTTGTTGAAGGAGACCTAGTCCTCGTTTATGACCAGGCTCATGATAAGTTAGGGACATGTAAGTTATAACCTCTATGGCGTGGTCCTTACATCATGAAACATGTTTTAGATAGAGCCACCTACAATGTAGTTGACTACGAAGGAATCTCCCTGGGTGAGCCTCGAAACGGGCTTTACCTTAAGTACTATGCATAGAAAATCTAGCATGTGTGCTTTGTACACTATTGTATTTTAGTTTGGTGTGTCTTTTATTTTGCGTGCTCAAGTTTTTACCTTAGCCGCTTATACTATGTCTTGTGTTTTCATTCGTAGATGACATCTTCCTTTCCTATCTTTGTCAGGTTTGAGGATGGCGCTAGTCGACACACCCAAAACGTTGCTTCTGCAACTTGGGTCGTTTACCACTCTGATGAGGTGGTGAGTTCATGAGGTATTTGCTTAGGATCGACAAATAACAACATGGTAGAATTGTAAGTTTTAAACCTATGAAGTAAAGCAATGCATATAGATTCTTAAGCAAAACAAATTTTAATCAATGGCTCATACAAAAAGTACACAGATATTTTATATTGGAAACCCTCAATCGGGAAAACCTTTCTTGTATTCATTATATTGAATTTCACCATTCACCATACAATATATATATAATTTTTTTAGGTATTCCGTAGATACCAAAACTCTAATCCCTTAATCTGGGATTAATTTACAAAACCACTAAAAATAGCAAAAACCGCCCAAATTTTTTTTTTGGGGCGCTACCCCGAACGCTGCGCATAACCAGGGGGGGTGGATACCTGCCCCCCCTGGGACCCCCCTAGGAAAGCACCCGATGCAAACAACACAAAGGGCACTACTAGAGGGATCGTCAGATGCAATTTTCATATCTGACGCACCCACACACACACATGCAAAGAATATAACACATACCCAACAAGAATATCATGCTGTCATCATAATTTTAACCAAAGCCTCCTCCCTAGGTGTTTCTCATATGATCGTTAACCTATAATATCAACTTGTGGTCGGTCAACTTAATCGAATCTACGCTATTCACAATCCTATCCTACTACGTCTCCACTTACGAGTTCGTCGTCTTGAACGAATGTTTGATTTTATCGAATACAGACACATACCAAGAGAACTCAATACCATTTTGGATTCGTTAGCCAATTACATCATGGATTGGTATCTTGCACATAGATAAGGTTTCATAAAGGAAATAAATCATAAATCACATGTAAATTAAAACACATCACATTAAAAACATCATTTTGCACTGTAAAAAATCGGATATGTATATATATATGGCGTGACATCAAATGTTTGATTACATCAAAAAAGTACATAGAAGGGAAAAATGTTGGGTCCTCGTGCCCATAACATCGTCATAAATAATATACAAAAATATCAGTGAGGTTCTAGTCCTCCTGCATCACATTGTGCTCTAAGTAGCACACCACCACACGAGATACTCATCTCAGTAAAGAGTTAATACTCTCAGAGAATCCCACTGTGTGTCTATGCAAGTGCAAGGGTATGTCCTCCCTCTCAAGAGGAGGGATACCTGTCATAAGACCACAGAGGTTTGTCTCCACCTCTCAGAGACCCCTTGCCACTACCTCATGATCTACTTCCTTCTGAGCATCCCCGCGGTGCCCCAATGCCAGTATCTCTTCCAGACGTGTTACTCCCATGTCTGCATGATGAAACGATACATCCGTTAGGAACTCTTCTACGTACCCAAAAAAAATAATATAAGTTTTTAAAATAAAAAAACACTTGACAAGATCATTTTTGGTTTCTTACCTAACGCATCCCATTCCACCCCATCTGGAAGGACCATGTCCATGCTTCCCCAGAAATCCAATCCGGTGTATGGGAAGTCTTCTAGCACGATCAATTGGTGTCCCAACCAAGCGAAGAAGTCACCAGTGAACCTGAACTCTGTCTTTGATCCTAATCTCGGAGACAGGCTAGTCCATCACTTCATACGTGGTTCTCTCACTAGCTGTACTGCTAATGCAATCTAAGGTTGCATCTAAGGAATGCGTTCTAAGAAGAACGAAACCAAGAATGAACCATATCCGAACTTCTTCTGTTGCCCTGCTCTGCATATCGTAATCTACTCCTTCACATTCTGAAGGAACCCTGCACTCCTGTTAAACAGTGTTGGCTCTAGAAATTGTAAACCATAGGCCACCTGTGATATTGAAACTAAGTGTGAGCTGGTACTTCCCACTATACTCGTAATGCAAAATAGAATCGACCAAAGAGGTATATCCCTAATGTCTTTGATTGTGATTCTACCCCCCACTAACCTCAATCCCTGGACACAATGGTTTTCCAAGTACTCATCCACGAGCACAAGAAGTGCCCTCTGTCCGGATAAAACAATGTGGGCCCCTCTCTTCGATAGGTCGGTCAGGAAGTACACATGTTCCAACTCGATGGTAATAAGCTACATTCCAATTTGGAACCCTTTTTCTGCAACATTCCACAACCCAATCATATGCTCGAGAAGAAGAATCTCTTTATTCATTTTTTGCATTTTGAAGAACTTGAGGAGACCGCAATTCCTCAAGGAAGCCCTTGATTGGGGACTTTGCAAGGTGGCCACATCATTGAGATCATGCTCTCTTTATTTCCACTTGATCATGACTTTTTTCGAGTTTACCTACAATCATCAACAACCAAAAGTCATTAGTCACGTTTTTTCGGCAATTATTGGGCAATGAAAAACTTTAAAAAGCATTATTGTTCTTTCTATGAGGCTAACGCCCCCTACACACATACACCAGGGCGCAAACGCTCCCCTAATATGGCCACCAGGGCGTTGTGAAAAAACATAACACCCCCCTTTACATTCTGAATGCGCACTGACATTTTTTGAGCAATTTTCCTTGTGTATTTCGGGCAACGTGCCTCTCATTCTCACATCAGAGCGTCAACATTTTCCTTACCTGCTTAGAGGGGCATTTAAAAAATCATACAACAGTCCCCCTCTAATTCTAGAGGAGCGTTGAGCTTCTTTGGGTGCTTGAGACAACCCAGTGCATCTTTTTTATATTCCAGTCATTGCCTAAAAACAAAATTTAAACCATACAAATTGAAGAGAGGAAGAAAAACACCAACTTGATCCAGACGATGATAGAAATAGCTGACCGTAGCTCTGGCACCAAACAAAGCAAGATTCACCCTCCAAAGCTCAAATTCTCCACTACTACAAATCTTTGCACAAATGAAATGGTAAAAGGCACTTTTACCCCATTTTACTATTATAAATTTCATTTTTGCCTAAGACATAATTTTTTGGGACTTGAAAAATATTTTGGAGGCCTTATTAATACTCTGGCATGCAGTTTTGACATTATTGATATGTTTCAGAGCAATTTTTTTCGTTTTTAATCTTGTCACATTATCGAGCATAGTCTTAGTTCGTTCTCACACTAAAAAAAACATAAGAACGCACCAAGTAAAATTTTATCTCTTTTTCGGACTCGCATGGATACATGAAAAATGAACCCCTTGGAGTCATCTTTAAGCTCTTTTCAGACTCTCTAAACATGAAAAGATTGCCGAGTGATCTTGCTTCCTTTCCCACTCGTTAAAAGGTTTGAAAGGGCATCTTTCGAGTGATAATTTATCTCTTTTTCGGCCTCGCGAGACAAACATTACAAAAAATGACAACACTGGAGTCGTCTTTAAGTCATTTTCAGACTCTCTAAATATGAAAAACCACCTATTTTACCTTCTCTGGACTCGTTAAACAATCATACATTGAAGGGCCCATACGTGACTGAACCCTTACTTCTTCTAGTTTGTTAAACGAAGGAAGAGGGGCTTACCGAAGGTGATTTATATCGAGCATGTGTTACCCTCCTCGAGCTCGTTAAATAAAAAAGAGGTACTCGTCTATCTGGATGGGGAAAAAAATTGAAAGAAGCAAGCAAAGAAATTTTTGAGAACATTACCAGTAACTCTTACAATCGCCCTTGAACATGACACTCTGTCTTTGCACAGATTTTAATCTACTGAACCTTTGCATTGAACCAATCCTCTAAGTTTTCTTACTCCTTTGGGTCACTTGACGAAAGTCACAGTATCCACTGCATCATCGTGTTTTGGTCCATGTCATGTTTATGATGTCGTGCCTTAGTGTTCAAGGGAAGTATCTGCCTCAAGAGTCAACCATAAAAAATTCCTATTTCAATACCCATTTCAGTCCATGTTCTTTTGATCCACCAATTACATCTCTATGTCTATTTCGTGTCATCAATGGGGGATACATCAAGGCCCTCCTTCGACGAGTCTATTCCTGTTGACTTCAACACATTATCTGGGAACTAGAATTAGAAACCAATTAGTACCTTGGGACCTGCATGCCTCAATGGCAGGCCTCCTCACGTCCGACAACGGATTTACATCATTGACCTCTGATCGGATGATTCCACGAATGTTCGACTTCAACTCATCCATTCACATTCGTTGGAATGTACTAGAGTATCTTGGGAATCATTGACATCAATGGTTATTTCCCTTGCGCTTGTTAATGATTTACCTCATTGACCGATAATCAAGTGGTTTCTTCCATGTTCGACATCAGGACATCTATTCACATGGCTAGATTCGTACTACATCGGGATCGGTAAGAAGACCCTGGGTTGAGTCTTCACTCTTATATGTACTTTTCTCAGGTTGTGACGAAGTTTCTTTTGAACATTGACACATATACAATCACATAGATCCACTTTGTATTGGTCCTGGATATGTCTTGTCGTTTCGTAGATCCACTGTGTATTCTTCGTGGCCACTTTTAGTTCAGGTCATAGGAGTAAATATCTGCATTGTATCTTCAATGGCTATACCTTTTTTCAATATAATTATGGATCCGCAGTGTATTTTATGGTGGCCATACCTTGAAAGTCTTTATCACTCAAGCATAGGTATGCCTGCCTTGGGTTTGAAACATGTCATAATATTTTTTTGATGGTTGTGTGCAACTTCTTCCAGGTTCTCTGAGTCCATACCCCTTTCTCGAAAAAGTATACAAAGTACTTCAGTCATCTGTTCCCGTCTTCTAACTTTGCACTTTTGGGGGAAATTTGTTACACATCAAAATTACTCACTACGATGATGGCCTAGTGCCGTCATTACCAATGTCGCAAGTGTCTCATTTTGGCTTCAAGTGTTGCAAAAATCATATTGTCATCTTGCCTATGTCGTGTCTCAGACGACATTATCAAGAACAGTCAAAAGACACCTCAAAAGACTAGTTTTTACGAGGAGAAATCATTTGACAGAGAGTACAAGTCTTTTTCCATGGAAACAACCAATCAAAAATCAATTTTGGAAGGCAACGCTCCCATATACACTGTCAGGGAGTTCCAACGCTTCGTGACCTCTTTTGGGGGAGCGTTCCAATGCTCTATGCTCCATTCTGAGGGAGTGCTGGCCTTTTTTTAGCGAATTTTGGATTGTTGAGGAAAACCAGGGAATAATCCCCTCATATATAGAGTTGGTTGGATTCAGATTTGAGGTCAAGGCTCGATCTTAGGGAAGATCTACAACTAAAGGAGAAGAATCCTCAACTTATCCCAAGAATATCTTAAGTGGTTAAGCCTCTCCAAGGCTATATAAGGAGGCCTCTTCATGGTGAAAGGGAGAGACATTGAAGGCATCAAACTTATGATCTCATAAGGGAGATATCATTGAAGCATCATCATTTTGTGTGTATTAATTGAGAAAAGGGTTGGACAAGGAGAGTTGGAAGAGGCTGTTGCACCTTCATCAAAGATCTGTAAGTATTCTCTATTGTTCTCATCAATATACATATGTTCTTGGTCTGTTTCTTTCAAGGTTGTGTTTGTTCTACATGAACTTGTCTCTATTAGATAGATCTAGTTTCAAGCTAATCTTAGTAGAATAGGAAGTTTGTTCTGTCTTTGTTGGTTTGCAACACTTGTCAAGGAGCTTAGGGATGAAAGCTCAGCTCGGTCTGTGCGAGGAAAAACATCATTTAAAAGGTACTTGTTTCTTTCTCTTCTCTATACTTTAGTTTAACTAGATTTAAAAGGATGTTAATGACCAACGTTAGCACGCTTTCTGTATTGGTCTTAGGAGTCTAGAGCCCAAGAGGGAATCCACTTGTGCGCAGGGGGAATCTCTTGTAACAATGGGGTACAATGAGTCTTTGAAGGCATATTGTATCTACATCCTTGGTCAGAGACAAATTGAGGTGAGAAGAGATGTTACCTTTGAGGAAGAGGTAGCCTTCAAGAGATATAGAGGATCTCACATGAAGATTGATAGTGAGAGACATAAAGAGATGATTCCTTCTCCCCCTCACCCTCCAACAGTTCATAGGGAGACAATTGAGCATATTGATCCAATTGATCGTGTATCTCCAGTTGATGTTCCTAGAGATACCGCAGTAGATCGGAAGAGACCTACATGGGCTTGTCAAAATATGTAGGAGGCAGAAGGACATGCAACTTCTCATAGTACCTTTCGAGAGAGAAAAATACCTCAAAGATATTCGTTTTATGCGAAAACTATGAACCAAATCATTGATTTGAGCCTTCCTGTTATGAGGAAGCATCTAGTTATCAAATATGGAGAGATGCCATGATGGAGGAGTACCATTCCATCATGAAGACTGATGTGTGGGATATTGTTCCAAGACCTGAGGGGAGGTATGTAGTGACTTCCAAGTGGATCTATAAGATCAAATACACAGCTGACGAGAGCATCGAGAAGAAAAAAGAGAGATTTGTTGATAAAGGATTTTCTCAGGTGGAGGGAATATATTATGAGGAGACATTTTCTCCTGTTGCTTGATACACTTCTATCAGGATGATTATTTCCCTTGCAACATCTATGCGTTGGAGACTACATCATATGGTGTGAAGGCAACCTTTCTCAATGGAGATATTGAGGAAGAAGTATACAACGAGCAGCCATATGGTTTCGTGGTACATGAGAAGGAGTCTCATGTGTGCAGGTTGAAAAAGGCCCTATATGGACTCAATTAGGCACCTCAATCTTGGTATGCGAGGATTGATGGACACCTGATGAGTTTGGGCTTCAACAAAAGTTTTGTTGATCCCAACCTGTACTACAAGATTGTTAATGGTGAGTCCCTGATTTTGGTCCTCCACGTTCATGATTTATTCCTCAATGGTATAGAGAACCTTATTGTTGAATGAAAGTATGCATTGGCCTCTGAGTTTGAGATGAAATACCTTGGTATGATGCACTACTTCTTGGGACTAGAGGTATGGCAGAGAACATATGAGATATTCCTGAGTCAGGGAAGTACACAGTTGAGATATTGAAGAAGTTTGTGATGTTGAATTGTAATCCCATGGCTACACCAATGGTGATGTATCAGAAGAAACTAAGTGTATCCTATTTTGACTCCAATGAGATTGATTCGAACCTGTAGAGACAATTCATTGGATAATTGATGTATCTAGATAACACCAAACCAACTATTTTCTATGTAGTGAGTGCACATAGCCATTTCATGAGTCGGTCGAGAAAGACACACTGGATTGCTGTGAAGCATGTGTTGAGATACCTGTGAGGCACAATTGGACATGGTATAATATATACTTCTAGTATTGACATGATATTTTATGGATATACTAACTCTGATTGGGCAGGGAGTGAGCAGTGGATAGGAAGAGAACCTCCAAGTGTTGCTTCACTTTGGGATCTTTCATGGTTTCATAGTATAGCAGGAAACAAAATTCTTTGTATTTGAGCACCGCAGAAGCAGAGTACATTGCATTGAGTGTTGAAGTCCGCAAAGTAGTGTGGCTTTGCAAGATCCTTGCAGATTTATTTGGACATGTGTTGGATTCCACAATTATTCATTGTGATACCCAGAGTTGTGTGAAGCTATCAAAGAATCCAGTGTTTCATGACAAATCGAAACACATTGAGATCAAGTACCATTACATATGAGACATGGTGCAGAGGAAGGAAGTATTGTTGCAGTACCTTCCTATAGATGAGTAGGTTGTTGATGTTCTTACCAAACCCCTTACCAGGACAAAGTTTGAGTACTTTCTTGACAAACTAGGCATGGTAGAGAATGCCTCCCTCGCTGCGAGGGAGTGTTAATGCTTACAACTTATTGAGACATTCTCTAGATAGTAATCCTCTATGAACGAGTTGTGTTGACAAATGAGGAAACTTATCCGAGAGGGATAAGTGGATTTGGTCTTATAGCCCAACGTCCCTTGTGGAGGGCACATGAGGACACGTAAAGAGAGTTGACCTTGACGTCACACACTATGGGGAGTTGACCCTAGTATTTCTAGACATAGTAGCCTCTAGAAGTCCATATCATACTCATTTGTGACTGAGTTGAGTTAATCTATGAGGAAACTTATTCGAGAGGGATAAGTGGCTTTGGGATTATATCCCAACGTCCCTTGTGGAGATCACATGAGGACACGTCAAGGTTGTTGACCTTAACATCACACACTATGGGGAGTTGACCCTAGTGTTTCTAGAGGGAGTATCCTATAGAAGTCCACATGGGAGTGCCATGTGTGACAAACCTTTTGCTACAATGTCTCGAGTAAGCATCAGGAGGACCTTCTCCTAGATTGGGCTGTAGACCAAGGGAGATAGGATGCATTTATCACAAAGGTGTAGTTGTGGTAAATGGGCCCAGACATAGTCCTTCCTTGATCATGACAAGGAATGATATGGTCTCAAGGTGATTTCCACGTGTCAGTTAGCATCGATATTCCATTCAATCATAGGGGTGTACTTGTGGTGAACAAAACTAGTGTGGTCTTTGTCCTGGTCATGGTGATTTTACAAGGAATGATAAAGACTCAATATGCTAGATGTTATCACATGCGGACCCAAAGTGAGCCTAATCTCAGAGAGATTCAATTGGCTCAAAGGGAGAGCCGCAGGGGGAGTTTCCCCTCTATTCAGGTGGGAGAGAGACATCTTCAAGGACTGATATACATGTGTCATGAGTCTAGGGAGAATTTTGTATACTTCATAGACAAACTTGGCATGATGCAGAATGTCTCCCTTGTTGAGAGGGAGTGTTGATATTTGGACAACATCGGGAGGACATTATCCTAGATTAATAATCAATAATATAATTATTGATTATTAAATACAATAAGTAATAATAATAATAAATAGTTATTGATTATCCAAGGGATGCGTCCTTTCATGGATGGTCACCATATGTTCTCTATATATGGAACACTCATCATTGTAATAATACATCGATCATATCAAATATACAATATCATCTCACATAAAAATTAAACACATTTATGTTGGAGATACTTCACACACACCTAGGATTTATCGTTCCTAGGGTTTTCCCTATATTTATTAGTCATTATTCAGTCTTGTATATTTTAGGGGAATATTCCTTTAAGAGAATATTCTCTTTAGTTCACACTTCAGTTTGATCAGTTGAGTGGAGTCTAGATGCCACATTAGGATTATCACCATGAAACATTGGGATAATCACCAAATAATGTGCATTGTCCTTGGGATCATCACCATACTAGCACATTATTCATGATTCCTTGATCTCCTCCTCACTTCACTCGGTTTCATTCAGTTAATTGAAGACTGAGAGACTAGTTAACTCAGACTAGGTAGCAGTTCACTCTTGTAACTACCTAAGAGACTAGACTAGGTGGAAGTTTACTCCTATAACTACTGGTGTGTGTCCAGATCACTCTAGACCACCACTATGGTGCATTGTATTCTCCTCCAGTTTGCATTAGTTGATTTATAAAAAGTATATCATGTGAAAATTATCATTCATTCATTTGGTTAATGAGAATTCTTCCATTCTTTCTCTTCTGCTTCTCTTTTCTCATATTTTCTCTGCCACTATGTATGTCAATTCCTATATAGATCTATTATGTGCAGGTTCAAAAAATTTACATGGTATCAGAGCCGACATAATTCTATGGAAAAGACACACCAAATTATTTTTGCAGGTACCAAAGATTGAAGACATCGGAAAAATGGAATTTCCAAAAAAATTCATTCTTACACTGTACAATTTATTTGCATGGAAGGAGAAGATGATAATGCATCTTTGAGGTAGATGATTATACTTTTTAACCATGAACATGGATACATAACCAACATCATCCATAGAAAAATCCAAGTATCTAAATCGAATGGATGAAGCGTTTGGAACAATTTGCACTCTTATCTCTCCTGAACTCCTCTTTCACATATCCTCTTGTAAAACTCCCAATGAATCCTGGACCACCATGGAAGGAATTTTTTGAAAACATGATGATATGAGAGGACAGATGCTCGAGGTGGAATTTCTCACCTTGGATCCGAAAACCTTCGACAATCTCCAAGATTTCTTTACCAAATATAAGGATTTGTTGTCACAACTCAAGGCTTGCGAGGTTGATAAATCTAAGGAGGAGAAACAAATGGTTCTCACCATTCTCTCCAAAATTGGTCCAAAATACTTAGTGTTTGTATCCACATTTTATTCATTTAGATTCGCCTCTTTATCTACCTGGACGATACCCTCTCTTGAGGCCTTTATCAAGTCTCTAACACAAGGGCAGAACAAGCTCATCAATATGGGAAAAATAAAAGGCCCAAAGGCGCATGCACTTACTATGCAAGATGGAAGTGGTCATCAATATCAGAAATATAAAGACAAATACAAAAGGAAATCACATGCAAATCCAAAGAAGGAAGGGTACTCAAAACCCTTCAACAATGCCTCCAGATCCAAAGGTGGAAGGGAAGAAAAGGGGAGAAATGCACTTACTGCCATAAAAGATTCCATCAAGAATTTGCATGTATGCGGAAATAGATAGATATAATGAACCAAATAATTTAGCAAAGAAACCTTGGAGATCACATTCCCGAGGGTGCCAAGAAGAAGAAGCCAGAATATCAGAATACCAAGAAAGGAAATTATAGCCATGCCTTGATTGCCATCAACTCCTCTCCCGATGCTTGGATCATAGATTCGGGTGCATCACACCACATGGATGCCACAAAAGAAGTCTATTCTTCACTAGATTCATGCAAAGGTCCTCCTATTATGATGGGGGACAAATCTCCAGTTGAGGTCACCGACAAAGGAAGAATTGAACTCAGAAATGGAAGCTTCGAGAATGTACTTCATGTTCCCAAAATTTCTATCAAACTTGTCTTCATGTATCAGATGAGTAACTCCGACACCAGAAAGAGATTCATATTCAGACATGATGCAATGGATATCTATTAAATGAAAACCAATTCCATGGTTTCTATCGGTGAGGTAAATCATCAATCTGGACTCTACACATTTTTTGAATTTATTGAACTAGATTCTGCATTACTGCTTACCCATGCCGATGAAAGAAGTAGGATATGGCACGAAAGGTTCATGAATTTAAATTTCAGATATATGCAACAACTTAGCAACTAGGGAATGGTTGATGGTCTACCTAACATCCACTTCTCCAAAGGAATTTGTGAGGGATGTGTTCTTGGAAAACACCCTCAAGAGAAATTCGACAAAGGAAAGACTCAAAAGGCTTTCTCTCCTTTAGATCTGATCAAGAGTGACCTCATGGGCCACTTTCC
>JZKD02S1965213.1:4069-21883 GCA_000966675.3 Picea glauca | reverse complement strand
TAGTTTGCATTCCCTTAAATTAGATAGATATAGTCATATCCTAGGTGAAACCAATGGGGAATGGGATACATCTTATGCAAAACTCAACTATTATCCACACAAATGAAAAATGGAGGGTTATGGGATACATCTTATGCAAAATTCAACTATTATCCACCGGAATGAAAAATGGAGGGTTATTACATGCCAACACCTAAATATGATCAACACTTAATAATGATGAATTATTCTTGAGCATTGGTTGCATGCCTTAAACTCTAAAAAATATAGCGTAACAAGAATTACATTTATTGTGTTGAATTTTATCCATTTTCAAAATTATTTTGTTCTTAAATTTGTTGCATTGTGATCAATGCCTTCAGTCTATGGCATTCCTAACATTATTGAATGGAGTTTTCTCTTTCATAAATTATAGTTAAAACGTGACTTCCCCTTCATTATCCTTGAATACTTCTCCAAAGACAGTTGGTTTCAGGTTTCCTTTGGAGGCCTCATCAAATTTGAGTTGAATTAAGTTTGGAGGGGGAGTCTCCCATTTGTTTGGAACTATTCTGCGAGGGGGTTTCATTCGAATAGGCAATAGAACATTGGAGGGATTGAGCTTGAGAGATTTCAGAATGACTTCCTCTTGGTCATTTATTTTCTAGTCCTTCTTTGTCTAAGGGGAGATTGTAATTGTTTCCTTGACGTTTTTATTAATCATGTTCCATATATGATCCATTTCTTGCGAGAGGGTTTTAAATATTCTTCTATTCCTTTCCTTCCATATTTCCCAAAGAAAGAATCCTAGGAAGATCTTCGAAGCTCGATCTAAAATTGGGTGGTTGAAAGAAGATGGTATCCAATGGGATATGGTTTCCACTAGCATGAGTCTATTTCGATCTATTTGATTGAAGAGTGTGGCTCCCTTGTCCCATAAATATGTTTCAAAGGGATAAGATTTCAAAAGATGTTCTGCAATTTCCTCATTCATCTTGTAGATATGATAAATAACAGGGACCTGGAATCCTCTTTGAAGGATTTTGTCCCATGTAAGGGTTTTCCCATGCACTAAGATCCAAAGGAAAAGAGATACCTTTGGTGATAGGTTTTGTTTCCATATTTTAGGCCATATTTCCGTGGTGGGAATATATGATTTCTCTACCACCAAGTTGTATGCTTCTTGAAGATTAAATCTTCCACTATGCCTATAGCCCCACTCGAGTTTTCCCACAACTACCTAAATTTTGATTTTCCTGACACTTAGTTCTTGCCAAAAAGTTTCCCAATCAAATCCTTCTAGAAGAGGAGTCCAAGCTTCTTGTGGTAAACAATATTTCCAGCGAGGGGTTTCTAGTTTTGAATCCCAATAATGAGAATGCATGGTTTTTCTTTGGTTCATCATATTTTTCCATAGGGCTTGAAGATATTCCCTTATCTGGACCTTTGGCATCTATTTCCGAGAATCCTCCCAAAATAAATTTGATTTCCCATTATGTACCTCCCAGAAACATTGGTTTTGGATTAAATATTTATCCTGCCAGGTTGCATTCCATAAGTAAGAACCAACATTGAGGCCATTCACATGGATCAGATCTTGTTCGGTCGCGTGTACTGCATATTTCCTTCTCCAAATTTCCTCCCACAATTCTCCTAGTCTGTGGAGCCAACACCACCAAGTTTTGACTCCCAGAGCCACACTAAGAATTTATGAATCCCTTAAGCCAAGACCTCCTTCCAATTTAGGAAAACAAAGTTTGCCCCATGCTACCAATGCCCAGTTTTTTCTCTTTTTTAACTTCTCCCCATAGAAAAGATCGTTGCAAATTTCAAACAATATTAAGGATATTTTTTTGTGTAGCCAACACAAAGCATATAAAGGGGCATAACTTGAAGAACAAACTTAAGGAGAATAAGATGACCCATGATATTAAGAGAACGAAATGTCCAAGAAGACAATTTTTTCTTGATCTTGTTAAAAACATCCTCCCATGAGGCATGTCTAAGGATGTTTTCAACCAAAGGATCACCAAAATATTTGGAAGGAAGGGAGCTTCATTGAAATCCTATAATTAGAGAGATATTCAATTGAATAGTAAGTGAAATATTAAAGAAGAAGACTTGATACTTGACATGGTTAATGCTAGTTATAGAGGCGACCATGAAGTCATATAATACCTATTTGATAACACATGTTTCTCAAATTGTAGGAAATCCCATTAAGAGAGTATCATTCACGAATTGTTGGTGAGAGGAAGCAAGATCATCTCTATGGAATCTGAGGCCTTTGATTTTGTTGGATTCCATAGCAACTTTAAGGGAATGGTCCAATCCTTCTGCCATTAAAATAAAAATGAAGGGGGAGAGTGGGTCTCCTTGCTTGATACTCGAGAAGGGGAAAAGGTTGATGATGGTGAACCATTGATGAGGACTGAGAAGAAATATCTAGAGGTGAGAGTAATAATCCAATTGGTCCATTTGTTTGAAAATCCAAAAACAAGGAGGACATGTCGTATGTACTACCAACTGATTTTATTGAATGCTTTAGACATGTGCATATTTATGAGCATACAAACTTTCTTGGTAATTTTTAGTCAACGAATCATCTCATGGGATAAGATAGTTTTTGTTGGAGATATTACACACTCACCTAGAATTATTTTCCTAAGTTTTATAGTCCAATGTTGAGAATGCTTGCTTAGATGAGAATATTCTCTCTAGAGAATTTTTATAGCCTTAAATCACACCCTATAAGCTAGAGAGGAAGCTATCAGAGGACAAAGGCCCAAATACATATTTGTCCTAAGGATTGAACCCTTTTTGAGCCCTTATTGGCATCCTCGCGGGACACCTAGTAGACAACAAGTGAGGCCCTCACTAGACACTAGTGACTCCACAAGTGAGGCCCTCGTTGGACACTAGTGGCTCAACAAGTGAGGCATTGCCAAACTTCTAGAATTGGGGAGTTACGAGGTGATAGGAAAGAGATGATTTGGATATTCATGTAAAAGGCCTAGGAACTCACATCATTCGAGTATCTAGTGGCCTCTAGAATATCTAGAAGCCTCTCCCAAGCCTCCTCCAAGAGTTATATAACAAAGGAAAACCTTGGGTAAGAGGAAGGATGAATTGAATAATATGGTCATGTTGTCCAACTACAGAGGTATCTGTCTACAATAACCAGAAGTAAATGAATCTTATCTTGACTAAGGAGCTGCAAGAAGAAACAAGGAGAAAGGAGGCTAAAGGAGGGTACATCTTCATCAAGTTGAGGTATGATTTTGTTTGTATTTTCCATGTTTTACTAATAAATCATTTGGTTTTCCCCTCATATCATTTATGTTCATTTAATAAATTATAGATCTGATTCATTACCTCATATATCTTATTATAAGTAGATTAGATCTAGGATTCTAATCCTTAATAGAGAAGAAGAGAAGGTTTTTCCTTTATTTTGTATACAAGAATCAAGTTGTAGAGCTTGGAGCTAGAGTTTCATGACTGCAACATCCAGGAAATAAGAAGGACCACCTCAAGAAAGGTATGCAAATATTCCCCACTCTTTAGGATGATTATGAATCTTTATGTGTGAGTCTAGATCTAGGAAAATCATAAAGAATTCTGCCCATTTTTTGTCTAGGATAACTAGTCCAATCGTAGGGAGATCTTATTCATTATTTAGTGAAATCCCTGTGAAAAAAAATCCCATAACAGATTGGTGACCATACTAGGGAATAATTCTTCTCTATTCAAGTCTCTTTTCCTACCTCTTTCTCTGCTTTTTGTGATTTGAATTTCAGTCCTTTTCAGTCATTCCAGGGTCTAGATATAGTAGATCTGATAGATTTGATCTAGATCTGGAAGATCTACAACGGATCCACTTTTCTCAAAAAGAAAAATTGTGCAGGCCCTCGCGTGTTTCACTCTAGGTGTCAAGTGTCGCCCCCTCGCTTTGCATATTTGTAGTGCAAAACCTAGGAATTTCAGATTAGGACATCCTCTGAGTAGGTAAGGTTCTACAATGGCCTGATTGGATTTGACTTTGCCTATGTTTCAGTTTGTCACTGTCACATAGATTCCTTTCAAAGTTGTGCTTGAGTGCATTTGTGTGGATTGTTTGTCCCTTCTTGAATAATTTCCCTTTCTTTCTGAGAATTCTAGTGAATTTGGGTTGAGAATCTAACATATCTAAAGAGATCTAGTTGTTTTTATCATTGGTTGTTTTATTTGTCCTTGTGTGACCTTTGCTCGTCACTATATCTTCCCTCCTAGGCGAGTATTTCAGTGTGATCCCTATAGTGATATAAGAGTAGGTTGATCCATCCTAATTCCTAATATGATATAGTCCTTTTTCTTGTTTTTTGTTGTTGGCTTCCTTTTGCATTTGTCTTTCTTATTTGGATCATGAATTATTTACATTGCAGATTGGAAAAAACCTTAAAAAGACAAAAATATTTGTTGCATTCTAGATTTTATTTTGAAGCATTAATATACAAGTGCATTAGAAACATTGGTTGGTTTCATATCTATTTTTATTGATTGGTTGCTTGGTGAGTGTGAGGAATTATTTGTGAAATTGGCAAAGAAAAATAAAAGTCTCTTTCCCTCTTGTAGCTAGATTTCATTGAAAAGAACGAAATGGAATCATCATTATTGCATTGATTGGTTGGGTCAAGAGTCCAAACATCACTAAATTTTCATCCACTACCCTTGGACCTAAGAAACAACCATCAAAAGAAGCACATAATCTAAAAACAATTAGACATTTTTCTTTTGATAGTAAACCATTAGATAGGCTTAGGGCCTTGGAATAGGATTGGAGAGTAAACTCTCTAAGGCCACAAAATGAAACCTAGAAGTCATTAAAGAGCGTTAAAATCCATTCTTGCAAATAGTGTGTCAAGAGCCTCCTCTAACACAAGAGTTAAGCATGATGTCACATCGGGGAAAGTAGGGATATTACCCCTCTCTGCTTGTTTTGGTGTTTATGGTATCACTTCGATTGTTATGCATATGGGGGTTTTATTAGTTAACATCTTCAGATATTCAGTCTTAGTTACCCTTCCCTTACATGCAGTTGGACCTATTATTGTTTTCCCGATCATTGATTGTAAAGTGGTATCCTTAGTGACCTTTCCTAGGGAGCTACATAGGTGACTATAGGTGGACCTGCCTATGGTACCTAGGGAGGGAATTCTTTCACGGTCTTAATTCCCCTGGATGGTGACCAACCTAACAAAGGGTACTTGCACTGGTTAAGGTCATTTCACATAGATCATCGTAACTTCTCCTGATACCTTCACTATTTAATCTTGCAGGGACTTCATCTCTCCCATATATTTTGTTTTCAGAAGACCCCTAATCCAATTGGTTTTCTTGTTGTTTTCCTAGATTTGATTAGGGGTGTTCTCTTTGAGTTCGAGTCTAGGTCGACCATAGGTTGATTTTTGTTGGATAGTAACATAGTTTATTCACCGTGGTTGAATTACCATGTTGATCTCGTCGATTGAGAGGACTTGAACCCATTACGGACGAAGAACCACCTGTTTAACGATGTGAGATATCTAACGTATATATTGAAGGGTCTGAACTTTGGTTCCACGAAACTAGTTTAGTCGAGGTAGAAGTGGTAGATGAACATCCTCCACAAAATTTTAATCCTCCTTTGACTGAGCCAGACGCCCCTCTACTAGTCCAAATAAGGTGAACTTTTAGTGCAAATTTCTCTTTGTTTAGTCACCCTCCCACCATGTCAGGAGCGAGTGTTTATTCTAGTTTTGATGAGACTATAAGCCCATCCTCAAATAGGACAGGGGGAAATTACCTAGGGAGAATCCCAATGATGTCTACTTTGCCACCCCTTAGCTCCATTGGACCTACACCATCCATACCATTTTCTATTGATTTCTTAATCTAGGAGACATTTGTTGTGTCGTCATCTCCATCCGTTAATATACCTAGCATCCCTACTCCCATCCCTTCTACATCAATGCCCACTTTCTAATTATTTTCCATTGGGGGGTCGAGCTTTGGTTTCAACATGGGAAGTGGAGCTCCTTTCACCTCCACCAATCTTATGAGTGGCCCAACATCATCAAGTACCAGTGAACCTTTTGGATGGAGTTTTCCTGATGGTTTTGGGGTCGTCCCTAGTCATCCTAGAAGAAACAATACTTATGGATGTTTTCCTTTTCCATGGGTTAGCAAACCTTTCCTTGGGGGAAATTGGGGTTTTCCCTTTATCAACACATCTAGTCCTGGGGGTTTCTTCCTTGTGACTAAATTTGGGAACATATTTCCTAGAGGGTCCACATTTCCCCCTGGGGATAACTCCCTTGGGGGGATTTTTGGTTCTGGGAGCAGTTATTCTCCTCGAAGTGCCACCATCCCTGAGGGAACTCACTCTCCAATGATCCCTACACCTTTGAGTAGTACAAATATAGGGGGACCACAAGGTCCATTTGGGACAACAAAGACTCCACCTCCCTCCCAATCTTCATTTTCACCATNTAGTTTGCATTCCCTTAAATTAGATAGATATAGTCATATCCTAGGTGAAACCAATGGGGAATGGGATACATCTTATGCAAAACTCAACTATTATCCACACAAATGAAAAATGGAGGGTTATGGGATACATCTTATGCAAAATTCAACTATTATCCACCGGAATGAAAAATGGAGGGTTATTACATGCCAACACCTAAATATGATCAACACTTAATAATGATGAATTATTCTTGAGCATTGGTTGCATGCCTTAAACTCTAAAAAATATAGCGTAACAAGAATTACATTTATTGTGTTGAATTTTATCCATTTTCAAAATTATTTTGTTCTTAAATTTGTTGCATTGTGATCAATGCCTTCAGTCTATGGCATTCCTAACATTATTGAATGGAGTTTTCTCTTTCATAAATTATAGTTAAAACGTGACTTCCCCTTCATTATCCTTGAATACTTCTCCAAAGACAGTTGGTTTCAGGTTTCCTTTGGAGGCCTCATCAAATTTGAGTTGAATTAAGTTTGGAGGGGGAGTCTCCCATTTGTTTGGAACTATTCTGCGAGGGGGTTTCATTCGAATAGGCAATAGAACATTGGAGGGATTGAGCTTGAGAGATTTCAGAATGACTTCCTCTTGGTCATTTATTTTCTAGTCCTTCTTTGTCTAAGGGGAGATTGTAATTGTTTCCTTGACGTTTTTATTAATCATGTTCCATATATGATCCATTTCTTGCGAGAGGGTTTTAAATATTCTTCTATTCCTTTCCTTCCATATTTCCCAAAGAAAGAATCCTAGGAAGATCTTCGAAGCTCGATCTAAAATTGGGTGGTTGAAAGAAGATGGTATCCAATGGGATATGGTTTCCACTAGCATGAGTCTATTTCGATCTATTTGATTGAAGAGTGTGGCTCCCTTGTCCCATAAATATGTTTCAAAGGGATAAGATTTCAAAAGATGTTCTGCAATTTCCTCATTCATCTTGTAGATATGATAAATAACAGGGACCTGGAATCCTCTTTGAAGGATTTTGTCCCATGTAAGGGTTTTCCCATGCACTAAGATCCAAAGGAAAAGAGATACCTTTGGTGATAGGTTTTGTTTCCATATTTTAGGCCATATTTCCGTGGTGGGAATATATGATTTCTCTACCACCAAGTTGTATGCTTCTTGAAGATTAAATCTTCCACTATGCCTATAGCCCCACTCGAGTTTTCCCACAACTACCTAAATTTTGATTTTCCTGACACTTAGTTCTTGCCAAAAAGTTTCCCAATCAAATCCTTCTAGAAGAGGAGTCCAAGCTTCTTGTGGTAAACAATATTTCCAGCGAGGGGTTTCTAGTTTTGAATCCCAATAATGAGAATGCATGGTTTTTCTTTGGTTCATCATATTTTTCCATAGGGCTTGAAGATATTCCCTTATCTGGACCTTTGGCATCTATTTCCGAGAATCCTCCCAAAATAAATTTGATTTCCCATTATGTACCTCCCAGAAACATTGGTTTTGGATTAAATATTTATCCTGCCAGGTTGCATTCCATAAGTAAGAACCAACATTGAGGCCATTCACATGGATCAGATCTTGTTCGGTCGCGTGTACTGCATATTTCCTTCTCCAAATTTCCTCCCACAATTCTCCTAGTCTGTGGAGCCAACACCACCAAGTTTTGACTCCCAGAGCCACACTAAGAATTTATGAATCCCTTAAGCCAAGACCTCCTTCCAATTTAGGAAAACAAAGTTTGCCCCATGCTACCAATGCCCAGTTTTTTCTCTTTTTTAACTTCTCCCCATAGAAAAGATCGTTGCAAATTTCAAACAATATTAAGGATATTTTTTTGTGTAGCCAACACAAAGCATATAAAGGGGCATAACTTGAAGAACAAACTTAAGGAGAATAAGATGACCCATGATATTAAGAGAACGAAATGTCCAAGAAGACAATTTTTTCTTGATCTTGTTAAAAACATCCTCCCATGAGGCATGTCTAAGGATGTTTTCAACCAAAGGATCACCAAAATATTTGGAAGGAAGGGAGCTTCGTTGAAATCCTATAATTAGAGAGATATTCAATTGAATAGTAGGTGAAGTATTAAAGAAGAAGACTAGAGACTTGACATGGTTAATGCTAGTTATAGAGGCGGCCATGAAGCCATATAATACCTATTTGATAACACATGTTTCTCAAATTGTAGGAAATCCCATTAAGAGAGTATCATTCACGAATTGTTGGTGAGAGGAAGCAAGATCATCTTTGTGGAATCTGAGGCCTTTGATTTTGTTGGATTCCATAGCTATTTTAAGGGAATGGTCCAATCCTTCTGCCATTAAAATAAAAATGAAGGGGGAGAGTGGGCCTCCTTGCTTGATACCCGAGAAGGGGAAAAGGTTGATGATGGTGGACCATTGATGAGGACTGAGAAGAAATATCTAGAGGTGAGAGTAATAATCCAATTGGTCCATTTGTTTGAAAATCCAAAAACAAGGAGGACATGTCGTATGTACTACCAAGTGATTTTATTGAATGCTTTAGACATGTGCATATTTATGAGCATACAAAATTTCTTGGTAATTTTTAGTCAATGAATCATCTCATGGGATAAGATAGTTTTTGTTGGAGATATTACACACTCACCTAGAATTATTTTCCTAAGTTTTATAGTCCAATGTTGAGAACGCTTCCTTAGATGAGAATATTCTCTCTAGAGAATTTTTATAGCCTTAAATTACACCCTATAAGATAGAGAGGAAGCTATCAGAGAACAAAGGACTAAATACATATTTGTCCTAATGATTGAACCCTTTTTGAGTCCTTATTGGCATCCTCGCGGGACACCTAGTAGACAACAAGTGAGGCCCTCACTAGACACTAGTGACTCCACAAGTGAGGCCCTTGTTGGACACTAGTGGTTCAACAAGTGAGGCATTGCCAAACTTCTAGAATTAGGGAGTTACGAGGTGATAGGAAAGAGATGATTTGGATCTTCATGTAAAAGGCCTAGGAACTCACATCATTCGAGTATCTAGTGGCCTCTAGAATATCTAGAAGCCTCTCCCAAGCCTCCTCCAAGAGTTATATAACAAAGGAAAACCTTGGGTAAGAGGAAGGATGAATTGAATAATATGGTCATGTTGTCCAACTGCAGAGGTATCTGTCTACTATAACCAGAAGTAAATGAATCTTATCTTGACCAAGGAGCTGCAAGAAGAAGCAAGGAGAAAGGAGGCTAAAGGAGGATGCATCTTCATCAAGTTGAGGTATGATTTTGTTTGTATTTTCCATGTTTTATTAATAAATCATTTGGTTTTCCCCTCATATCATTTATGTTCATTTAATAAATTATAGATCTGATTCATTACCTCATATATCTTATTATAAGTAGATTATATCTAGGATTATAATCCTTAATAGAGAAGAAGATAAGGTTTTTCCTTTATTTTGTATACAAGAATCAAGTTGTGGAGCTTGGAGCTAGAGTTTCATGACTGCAACATCCAGGAAATAAGAAGGACCACCTCAAGAAAGGTATGCAAATCTTCCCCACTCTTTAGGATGATTATGAATCTTTGTGTGTGAGTCTAGATCTAGGAAAATCATAAATAATTCTACCCATTTTTTGTCTAGGATAACTAGTCCGATCCTAGGGAGATCTTATTGATTATTTAGTGAGATCCCTGTGAAAAAAAATCCCATAACAGATTGGTGACCATACTAGGGAAGAATTCTTCTCTAGTCAAGTCTCTTTTCCTACCTCTTTCTCTGCTTTTTGTGATTTGAATTTCAATCCTTTTTAGTCATTCCAGGGTCTAGATATAGTAGATCTGATAGATTTGATCCAGATCTGGAAGATCTACAACGGACCCACTTTTCTCAAAAAGAAAAATTGTGCAGGCCCTCGTGTGTTTCACTATAGGTGTCAAGTGTCGCCCCCTCGCTTTGCATATTTGTAGTGCAAAACCTAGGAATTTTAGATAAGGACATCCTCTGAGTAGGTAAGGTTCTACAATGGCCTGATTGGATTTGACTTTGCCTATGTTTCAGTTTGTGACTGTCACATAGATTCCTTTCAAAGTTGTGCTTGAGTGCATTTGTGTGGATTGTTTGTCCCTTCTTGAATAATTTCCCTTTCTTTATGAGAATTCTAGTGAATTTGGGTTGAGAATATAACATATCTAAAGAGATCTAGTTGTTTTTATCATTGGTTGTTTTATTTGTCCTTGTGTGACCTTTGCTCGTGACTATATCTTCCCTCCTAGGCGAGTATTTCAGTGTGATCCCTATAGTGATATAAGAGTAGGTTGATCCATCTTAATTCCTAATATGATATAGTCCTTTTTCTTGTTTTTTGTTGTTGGCTTCCTTTTTCGTTTGTCTTTCTTATTTGGATAATGAATTATTTACATTGCAGATTGGAAAAAACCTTAAAAAGAAAAAAAATATTTGTTGCATTCTAGATTTTATTTTGAAGCATTAATATACAAGTGCATTAGAAATATTGGTTGGTTTCATATCTATTTTTCTTGATTGGTTGCTTGGTGAGTGTGAGGAATTATTTGTGAAATTGGAAAAGAAAAATAAAAGTCTCTTTCCCTCCTGTAGCTAGATTTCATTGAAAATAACGAAATGGAATCATAATTATTGTATTGCTTGGTTGGGTCAAGAGTCCAAACATCACTAAAGTTTCATCCACTACCCTTGGACCTAAGAAACAACCATCAAAATAAGCACATAATCTAAAAACAATTAGACATTTTTCTTTTGATAGTAAACCAACATTAGATAGGCTTAGGGCCTTGGAATAGGATTGGAGAGTAAACTCTCCAAGGCCACAACATGAAACCTAGAAGTCATTAAAGAGCGTTAAAATCCATTCTTGCAACTAGTGTGTCAAGAGCCTCCTCTAACACAAGAGTTAAGCATGATGTCACGTCGGGGAAAGTAGGGATATTACCCCTCTCTGCTTGTTTTGGTGTTTATGGTATCACTTTGATTGTTACGTATATGGGGGTTTTATTAGTTAACGTCTTCATATATTCAGTCTTAGTTACCCTGCCCTTACATGCAGTCGGACCTATGATTTTTTTCTCGATAATTGATTGTAAAGTGGTATCCTTAGTGACCTTTCCTAGGGAGCTACAGAGGTGACTATAGGTGGACGTGCCTATGGTACCTAGGGCGGGCATTCTTTCACGGTCTCAATTCCCTCGAAGGGTGACCAACCTAACAAAGGGTACTTGCACTGGTCAAGGTCATTTTGCATAGATCATCGTAACTGCTCCTCATACCTTCACTATTTAATCTTGCGGGGACTTCATCTCGCCCATAGAGTTTGTTTTCGGAAGACCCCTAAGACAATTGGTTTTCTTGTTGTTTTCCTAGATTTGATTAGGGGTGTTCTCTTTGAGTTCGAGTCTAGGTCAACCATAGGTTGATTTTTGTTGGATAGTAACATAGTTTATTCACCGTGGTTGAATTACCATGTTGATCTCGTCGATTGAGAGGACTTGAACCCATTACGGATGAAGAACCACCTATTTAACGATGTGAGATATCTGACGTATATATTGAAGGGTCTGAACTTTGGTTCGACGAAACTAGTTTAGTCGAGGTAGAAGTGGTAGATGAACATTCTCCACAAAATTTTAATCCTCCTTTGACTGAGCCAGACGCCCCTCTACTAGTCCAAATAAGGGGAATTTTTAGTGCAAATTTCTCTTTGTTTAGTCACCCTCCCACCATGTCAGGAGTGAGTGTTTATTCTAGTGTTGATGAGACTATGAGCCCATCCTCAAATAGGACATGGGGAAATTACCTAGGGAGCATCCCAGTGATGTCTACATTGCCACCCCTTAGCTCCATTGGACCTACACCATCCATACCATTTTCTATCGATTCCTTAATCGAGGAGACATTTGTTGTGTCATCATCTCCATCCGTTAATATACCTAGCATCCTACACCCATCCCTTCTACATCAATTCCCACTTTCAAATTATTTTCCAGTGGGGGGTCGAGCTTTGGTTTCAACATGGGAAGTGGAGCTCATTTCACCTCTGCCAATCTTATGAGTGGCCCAACATCATCAAGTATGGGTGAACCTTTTGGATGGAGTTTTCTTAATGGTTTTGGGGTCGTCCCTAGTCATCCTAGAAGAAACAATACTTATGGATGTTTTCCTTTTCCATGGGTTAGCACACCTTTCCCTGGCGGCACATCCCTTGGGGGAAATTGGGGTTTTCCATTTGTCAACACATCTAGTCCTGGGGGTTTCTTCCTTGTGACTAAATTTGGGAACATAATTCCTAGAGGGTCCACATTCCCCCCTGGGGATAACTCCCTTGGGGGGATTTTTGGTTCTGGGAGAAATTATGCTCCTCGAAGTGCCACCATCCCTGAGGGAACTCACTCTCCAATGATCCCTACACCTTTGAGTAGTACAAATATAGGGGGACCACAAGGTCCATCTAGGACAACAAAGACTCCACCTCCCTCCCAATCTTCATTTTCACCATTGTCTTTCGTCTCCATGCTCGATTTCCCTGACTTGTCACAATTAACAAATGAAGCTATTTCCCATGACCCATCATGGCCAACAATGCCATCAAAGTTACCGCCATATATTCCAAAGTTCGATGGAAATATGATATAGGACCCCACTACACACATCATGACTTACCACTTGCGGTGTTCATCCAACTCATTGATGGATGCTAGTGTGAGGTTGCATATTTTCAAAATATCCCTGAATGGAGTCACCACCAAATGGTACATTGAACTAAAAGGTGGTTCTTTTAGAAGCTTCAATGACCTAGCTATGGAATTTTTAACGCACTACCAAGTTCATATTCAATACTAGATAGGAACACATCTCTTGACTTTGATGCATCAAAATAATGCCACTCACATATCCGATCATATACATGAGTGGAATTGAAGGCGTAGGGTGATCAAGACACAGATCACTGATAAACTCCTTATGGAGTGGTTCAAAAAATACCTCCTACCACCCATTATCAGAGATGTAGCTATGGTCGGGGTAGCCATTGAGGAGCATGCCATTTTGTGTTCCCAACACCTGGACTTGATCTATTCACAGTTGGCTAAACTTAATGACATAATCCCATATGCTCTTAGGACATCAACTGATCCAAGGAAACAAAACCCAAGACCCTATGTCAACGGTGTGTTTGGTTCTATTTCCCATGCATATATGAACTAGTTAGTTGATCAAATGGGTCATATGTCGATTACATCACACCCGTTGGATTCTAGAATTAATTCTCAAACTGTTGCAGTCCCCTCTCAAACCTTCGAGATGAATTCAATGTAGTCCATGTAACCAAAGAATCCTCAACAACTTGGAGGTAAGAAGAAACAAAACAAAAAAAGAATTCCAAAAATGAGAAAGGGATTGCCTCTACCCATAACACCTAGGAGGCAGACACTAAGGAAAATAGGGTTTGTTTTCCCTGCATGATTTGTGGGTAGGACTACCCTACTCACTAGTGTCCTTGGAAGGATGAAATCCATAGATTCTTGGCACAACAACTGGCCCCCCAACAATCTATTGTCCTAACACATCCTTTCCCCTCTCAACCATAAAACATGTTTGCCACAAATCATGCCCCTCCACAAGGGGGCATGTAAGGTACCCCTCACCGCAAGGAGTCTTCCTTGAATGTTTCCATTTTCATGTCTGACCAAATGGTCAATTTTCAAATGTGAGTCAAGAATTATGAAATTCCTGATCCTTCTCATGTTGCATCATAAGAAACATATTCTTCCTATCCTGGTGGCCCTCTTCCAATTGAAAATCCATCTTTTGACACATCACTTTTCCACCTAAATGGCGTTCTTTGATGCACGACACATAATTCCAAAACTTGGGCTGCCCACAATTACTGTATTGTGGAAGACTTGGCCCAGGAACCATGTGCTATGTCGGTGCTTGAAGTCCTCCAAAGTTTCCCCATGTAGTAGAAATATTTGTTTTCTGCTATAGGCAGGGTTGATCCCTCATAGTGGATTTTTATAACCTTTGAGACCATTCAGGTTACTCACAAAATCTCCCATCAGGTCGCCTTTTAGATCATAGTGCTATCATTTGGGAAAAACATCTAGCAGACAATGGTGGATGAAGGAGCATTGACTTGCATCATGTCCATTTCTTGTTGGAGGAACCTTGGATATCCTAAGCTCGACACCTCTATAAAAGTATTAAACACATTCAATGGAGACATGATTCGTCCTCATGGCATAATCACCACCTTACCCATCGAGCTAGGTATAAATAATATCTCTGTGGCGGTAGATATCATCGACACACCACTTGAGTACAATATGTTACTTGGGTGTACTTGGTTCTACGATATTACCGTAATTGTCTCGTCGATATTTAGGGTCCTATGCTTCCCTCACCAAGGGAAAATCGTTTCGATTGATCAACTCTCATTATGTATCCCAAACCTTGGATCCAATGCGGGGTCAAATGTACCCTTTGTCAATGATACCATGCAGTATTTTGTCAATGTCGGTGTGGGGATGTTCAAATATCCTTCGCTAATGGGATTATTTCCCCTTCCACCACCATCTCCCACTACTAATGTAGCTCCTATCAACATGATTTTGAAATTTACCAATGGCTCCCTCGGGTTTGTTGATCCTTGGGTGGTACCTCATCCTGAGGATGTTAAATAATATAGAGCATCCATACTGCTCACCATGGTCAATATTTTCAATCTGTAAATCCCATAAGCATCAACTGATATTGGTCAGCAACTCCATCCTCATATAGAGTGTGATCTACCTACTCCTCCCAAATAGGTTTTTGACTCTCTTAGGTCACATGACTCCATTGATTTTGAGTTTCCCTCGGAAGAGGCCATCTTGGATTTCATGGATTCCATATAAAATCCCAAAAAAGATGAGAATCATCTAGAATCCATTCTCTGTAGTTTGGAACTGATGAGATTTGACATGATGGATCTTGATTCGAGACTAGGGGAATTTGTTGGGACACCTAGTGAAACCCCTAGTCTTGACCCTTTTCCACCTCTATTATCTTTTTAAGAACTTTCCACTGAAATATTTGCCTCCCCTTCCATCAAAGATTCACATTTCATACCCACTTTACGTCTTGATGGATCCCATCAAGGAGCTTCCCTATTTCATGAGACTATTCACAATGAGTATCTTCATATGCAAAAATTCAATCCCATGTGGCATGGCCCCAGCATGGTGAGCCATATGATGTTAACATTGGCTCATGAGTTCATCGATTATGAAAAAGATCCTTAGCCTGAGCCTAGAAATGGGCTCTACTTCTCCTAAATCAACATAATGTGTACTGCCTTGTACATAGGTGTGTGGGGTGAGTGCTTTTGTTTTGCATATATCATATCCAAAAAAATCCAAAAATATTTTCTTTTTTTGAGATTTCACTATGCGCTTTGACCTTGGAATGTAATTTACATGCGTTGAAAGGATTCTAGGGATGTTTTTCTTTTATGAAGATGACGACTTCCACTAAACTTGAGGTACACGTTCCCAAAATGGCATATATGGATAGGTTTTTATCTTCCTTTCCTTATTTGCATGATTAACTGTCCATACTGCCAGCGTTATGCCTTAGGTTTGAACCCAACCATTTGTGACCTTAGCCACTCCTTTTGCACATCGTAACTGGTTTGGTAGTGCCTAACCTTTATGGGTTCCCTAGTTAGCACCTGAATTGTCATTAGGTTGCCATGCTTCATTTTCCCGTAGGCCCATGAGCCCTCCTTTAGCCCTGCTATGACTTGAAGATTGAGTGTATTTCTCCTCTTTTTGCCTCTATTCTAGCCACGTCTCGTGGAGGTTCCTGATTTTTTTTTATGTTTCTTAATGGTCGCTGATGCATTTGATGCTCACGTCATGCATCCCATTGTTGCACTATTGTTTTCCCATATCCCACTTACCACTATGCAATAGCCTTGACCATCCACCTCTTGCATTATTTGGACTTTGTTTTTCATCCACCTACCCAGGGAGAGAACAACTGCTAAGAGTGGATCTCACTTTCCAGTACCATTTTCATTCCTCATTGCTTAGTTTGGTTCCATGCACTTGGAACATATGAGCATGTTGTTAAGCCACTCATTCTCTCCCCCCGAGTATACTTTTATCTCTTTTTCAAACTCGTAAAAGGACTCAAAAAAGGTATCGAGCTTACTTGTGTCATTTTTTGGTTCTCATTAAACCATGAAGGAGACCAAGCATAATTGTGTCATTCATTTGTGCTTGTTAAACCATGAAGGAGACAAAAAACTAAAAAACAATAGTGGGGGTTTTTCACCATTGTTCTATTCTCAAAATGACAGCTTCAGTCATCCCTTGAACATGGAACCTATCTGAGTCCTCATCATACACTTGGGTTTTAGCTTGCCTAAGAGATGTCTAAGTAATATGAGTCAGAGATACTCCTCTGACTGGTTACTCTTCCATTCATCATGGAAAGTGATTTAATTCCTCTTGCGTTGTTTCACTCTATCCATCCATCTTTTAGGTCTTTCTTCCATTTCACCATCGTGTCGCTAGATAAGTTCAAGGGAAGTTTAATCTTAATTCAACCATCTATTGTTTTTTTTTTTTTACTTTTTGAGTCGGCCATCCCTGTGTCGATTGTACTTTGTGATACTCTCTCTTCATATCATCTCTCAGTGTATGTTTCATGTCAATTGATGGGGGATACATCAAGAACCTCCTTCAATGGATCTCTTCCTATTGACTTCAACACATTATCTAGGAGAAGGATCTAGAAACCAGCTAGTACCTTGGAGCTTGCAGTCCTTAGTGGCAGGCCTCCTCGTGATCAATAGTGGGTTTACATCATTGACACTTGATCGATTGATTCTATGAGTGTTCAACACCATCTCATCTATTCACACTCTCTATATTGTACTAGGTACCTTGGAATTCATATCCATCATCAATGGGTCCCCTCATGTCTATTAATGATATACATCAATGACTAGTAATCAGACAGTTTCTACCATGCTTGACATAAACTCAACTATTTGCATGTGATAGATTCCTAACATTGGGGTTTGGGACAAATACCTTGGGTTTGAAGCCATATCATTCCTTTACAACATCCCCTCCCAAGTTGTGATGGAGTATATCACTTGTATATGAGTACTTTGAAGACTTTGGGGGAACTCTCCTCAGTGTTTGTTGTCTTCTTGACATCTATATGATGTGTCATAGATCCACATTGTATCTGCTAGTGGATATGACTATGTTCTTGACATAGATCCACATTGTATTTTTTGGTGGCTATGATTGAGTTCATGA
>JZKD02S1965212.1:548229-559581 GCA_000966675.3 Picea glauca | reverse complement strand
ATCATTTTGTACATGGGTATCTAAAATGGCTTCATATTAGTTGAAACCCATCACTTTACCTCTGCATCGCCACCACAAGCCCACCTAAGTTGCATTTATGGGGCGGTGTTGGTGCATATGGTGCATGTGCAATTGATTTTTACACACACTTCTTGCAGCTTACTTCAATTTTTTCATGCACATGCAACAATTTAAGCCCACTTATCTTTTCATGAATTGCTTTCCCTTGATTTAGGGAGTGATTTGTGGCATGTGTAACTTTGTTGATGTTTCACTAATACAAAAAAGCAAGCTCATTGTATTTATATTAAATCCATTATTTTTCTCATAGAGAGAGTTCAATTAATGAGATATAGTGATACTTATTACAAGCATCTAGTTTTACTTCTATTATCTACATTCTTCTTTTTAGACCCTAGAACTTGGGTGGTTTTGTGTAGCACTAGTTTTTAGCCATAGGATACATGAATCTACAACTTGGATATGTAGTCGAATATCACAATCTTTGGTGGTGGACTACTTCCTCTAACACTCAACCATATAGTGATTGTTTAATCCATAACTCGGAACAAGGAAATGAATAAAAACATTTTCGTAACTTATTATCTCTCTTCTTTGAGTTTTATCGCGAGTTACAACTCACCTCCTCAAGCCATTCAACGACATGTGGCCAATTTGGTCTGAGGGCATAAAATCCAAATTGAGCAGCATAATGGAGTTTCATAAGCTCTCACAAGTCTGTTTTTCCAAGGCCCACATGACTACACTAGCCAAAAACACCTGACACAATGTTCTTGAAACTCGATCTCCTCTTCAGAACTTGCACTATGCCTCATTGAGAAAAACACTAGTGTCGAAGATACTTCAGTGAACGGTTTTTTGGTTGACAGAATGATAACATAGGGGTCCCACTAGCTGAAACCTAGTACTCCATATCCAATGCAACCAATGGTTTTCCCATTTGATTCCCAGTTTGAGTTTTATNCTTTAGTGTGTTGATTCAGTCAAGGGGTGATTTAGCAAGTCAATAATGCTTGAACACTGAAAATAAATGGTGCATTTAGACAATTATCAATGTGTAAGACTAAGCACTTCTAGAGTTTAATTGTCAAAGAGGATCAGATCTGAAAGTAATCAACCTTTAAACAAGATCCAAAATCCAATTTATTCCAACTTCAATATGTATCGTAAAAAAAATAAATCAATTAGCATGAAGTAGATCCAAGTAAGAAAAGATTTAACAAACAAGCCCCCACTTAGATCTAGCAATCTAACATGAGATCAATCAATTTTTTAAGCCATAGATTGTGAATCAAACAAAAAGGAAAAGAGATTAATTTTGGTTTTTTTGTTGAAGAAAAGGATAGACCGATGCCAAGAAAGGGATATGGGATCACTACACAAATTCTAAGTGAATCTTATGGTTTGAAGATAAGTCAATGTTGAAAGGCACCTAAGAGGATTGCCTCTCAGAGATTGGCTATGGCTAATAGACTTCTTCAAGAGTGGATGGGGGGATTGGTCCTCTAGGAATACTTTCCAAGTACTACTAAGGTGATCTTAAGGCTTGCCTAAAGTAAGAAGGAAGAGCCCTAGGACATCCTACCTCAATGCAAAGGAAACAAGACAATCGTCAAAGGGAATAAAGAAACAAACTTGATTATACCTTGATTTCCCTTCCAAGTGGAGCAAGGTGCACTTCTTTAGCCTTGTAGTAGCTTTGTCCTTCAACAAACCTAAAAAATATTATATCTAACCCTTGAAACATATCCTAGAACAATCACTTAGAAAAAATATAGATACCCAAGAACTTTGTAGGCCAGTTTTTCAATAATCTCCAACAAATGAAAATGAGAGAGGCATCCTCCTTTTATAGCTAAGGATCCTTCTCAATACAAGGTGTAATTCAATGTGCTAGCTCAAACTATGCACAAAAACCATTAGCCCACGTCAAAACTATGAGAAAAATACAACAAGTGGGACCAAACTACCCTCACAATACTCCAATACATGAGTGCCCCCTCAAAAGTGGTCAAATGTGTAACTAATAGTCACACATGTGAGCTAGAGGCGATAGATCAAGTGCATTCTCCTCAAAAGTAGCTGGCATCCATACAAAATGTAAAGAAGTGGTCAAATATGGGCCCATAGACATAGAGCACTCCGCCAACTAACCCATAGAATCAAGGGCGTGCTCACCTCAAGATGTAACTAACTCCATATGCATTACGTCATGCCACACATGTAGCTCATCCAAAACAAGTATCCAATGTAGTATAGCATGTGTGGATCCTTAACTATGGCACTCATCAAATAAATTAATGTGGTCAATACCACATCATCCTGTAACCATTGTAACAACCTATGACCATGTGTAACCACCTCCTTTCAACCCTCAAATGTCTCAACAATCCCCCCATGTGTGGTCTATGAGGGAATAATCATGCATGAAGGTGTCCAACTGTGCAAGGAGGGCGTCTTTGAGTGGTCCATGTGACAAATGTGATGATGTAGCATCCTTTTCATAGCCCGATGCACTGTCACAGATCCCAAAGTAGTGACACATATCCCAATGTAGTACACAAATCCCAAGGCAACATCATGGATCTCGAGGCTTGGTACATAGATCCTAATGCAAGGTTCCCACTTGGAGTGGTGGGTCCAACTTCCTTGCAAGCCATTAGGTGAAGTACACTTAGTGATTTCTCTTAACACAACATAACAAAAAGGTTAGTTTTAATGTTTGCCTAATTTTTACCAAGGGGGGACAACATTAACCCTTATACATGTGACAAGTCCTAGGACAATGAGTATTTCCTAATTCCTCAAGTCAAAGGTAGGTGAAGTGATGAATAATTATGGAAAGTGGAAGGGAAAAAACCTCATGTGATGACCCTCAAAGTCATTTTGTATGATGCATAGATCTTACAAGAAAGTCATTTTGTATGATTCAAAACTCTAATGTTAAAGCTCCCTCTTAAAGGATTCATAGATCTTACAATTCTCCTTCTACTATTCTTCTCACTCATTCTAATGAGGTGTGCATATTGTGGCATGAGAAATTTGTCCATATCAATTACCATAATTTGCAATAGCTTAGCAAGTAGAGCAAGGGCATGGGTGTTACTCCTTTCAAAGCATGTAGCAGTCGAAAACTCACCATAAAACACTTTAGACGGTTAGATACTCGAGCATGGGTTCACATTCATACAGAGAGATGCAAGGCTATGGATCCACAAATCCAACCTTACATTTTTGTAGTGTATCCAAATGGTGTTAAGGGTTATTGACTTCTCAATACCACCACCAATCAACTAATCAATGTGAGAAATGTTTGTTTTTAGGAGGGCTCTTCGAGTTACCCTCATGACACCTGAAATTTTGCAATGTGACCCATCTTCATTGTGGATGCTTGGGGGTGCGGGGGGTTCCCACTGGGTTTTCCCCATCCTCACTTCTTTAGGGGATAATTTTGTACATGGGTATCTAAAATGGCTTCATATTAGTTGAAACCCATCACTTTACCTCTGCATTGCCACCACAAGCCCACCTAAGTTGCATTTATGGGGCGGTGTTGGTGCATATGGTGCATGTGCAATTGATTTTTACACACACTTCTTGCAGCTTACTTCAACTTTTTCATGCACATGCAACAAGTTAAGCCCACTTATCTTTTCATGAATTGCTTTCCCTTGATTTAGGGAGTGATTTGTGGCATGTGTAACTTTGTTGATGTTTCACTAATACAAAAAAGCAAGCTCATTGTATTTATATTAAATCCATTATTTTTCTCATAGAGAGAGTTCAATTAATGAGATATAGTGATACTTATTACAAGCATCTAGTTTTACTTCTATTATCTACATTCTTCTTTTTAGACCCTAGAACTTGGGTGGTTTTGTGTAGCACTAGTTTTTAGCCATAGGATACATGAATCTACAACTTGGATATGTAGTCGAATATCACAATCTTTGGTGGTGGACTACTTCCTCTAACACTCAACCATATAATGATTGTTTAATCCATAACTCGGAACAAGGAAATGAATAAAAACATTGTCGTAACTTATTATCTCTCTTCTTTGAGTTTTATCGCGAGTTACAACTCACCTCCTCAAGCCATTCAACGACATGTGGCCAATTTGGTCTGAGGGAATAAAATTCAAATTGAGCAGCATAATGGAGTTTCATAAGCTCTCGCAAGTATTTTTTTCCAAGGCCCACATGACTACACTATCCAAAAACACCTGACACAATGTTCTTGAAACTCGACCTCCTCTTTAGAACTTGCACTATGCCTCATTGAGAAAAACACTAGTGTCGAAGATACTTCAGTGAACGGTTTTTTGGTTGACAGAATGATAACATAGGGGTCCCACTAGCTAAAACCTAGTACTCCATATCCAATGCAACCAATGGTTTTCCCATTTGATTCCCAGTTTGAGTTTTATCGCGAGTTGCAACTCGCCTCCTGAAGTCATTAAGTGACATGTGGCCAATTTTATCTAGGGGCATAAAATCCAAACCGAGTATCATAAAGGAGTTTTGTAAGCTCCCACAAGTCTGTTTGTCCAAGGCCCACACTACTACACTACCCAAAAATGCCCGACACGGTGTTCTTTAAAATTGACCTCTTCTTCAAAAATTACATTATGCCTCATAACCCTAGTTTCGGAGATACTCCAACAAACAGTTTTTCAGTCGACAGAATGATAGAGGAGGGGCCCCACTAGCTAACACCCGATGCTCCATATCCAATGCAACTGATGATTTATCCATTCAAGTCTTGGTTTGAGTTTTATCAAGATTTTCAACTCACCTCCTCAAGCCATTCATGGACATGTGACCAATTTGGTCTGAGGGTGTAAAATCCAAACCGAGCAGCATAACAGAGTTTTGTAAGATCCCACAAGTCTGTTTGTCCAAGGCCCACACGACTACATTACCCAAAAATTCCTGAGATAGTTTTCTTGAAAATCGACCTCCTCTTCAGAATTTGCATTATACCTCATTAAGAAAAACACTAGTGTCGGAGGTACTCTAGCAAATAGTTTTTCGATCGATGGAATGATAGCATAGGGGCCCAACAAGTTGAAACCTAGTTCTCTAGATCCAATGAAACCAACGGTTTGCCTATCTGAGTCCCAATTTGATATTTATCGCGAGTTGCAACTCGCCTCCTCAAGCCATTCAGCAACATGTGGCCAATTTGGTCTGGGGGCATAAAATCCAAACTGAGCAGCATAACGGAGTTTCGTAAGATCCTTCAACTCTGTTTGGCCAAGGCCCATGCGACTACACTACCCAAAAATTCCTGACACAATGTTCTTGAAAATCAACCTTCTCTTCAGAAATTTTACTATGCCTCATTGAGAAAAACCCTAGTGTCAGAGATACTCCAACAAAGGGTTTTCTCGTTGACAGAATCATAGCGGAGGGTCCCCACTAGCTGAAACTTAGTACTCTAGATCCAATGCAACTGACGATTCATCCATCTGAGTCCCAATTTGATTTTTATCGTGATTTTCAACTCGCCTCCTCAAACTATTGAGGGACATGTGGCCAATTTGGTTTGGAGGTGTACAATTGAAACTGAGCAGCATAACGGTGTTATGTAAGCTCCCGCAAGTCTGTTTGGCCAAGGCCCACATGGCTACACTACTCATAAATGATCGACACATTGTTCTTGGAAATCAGCCTCCTCTTCAGAACTTACACTATGCCTCATTGAACAAAACACTAGTGCTGGAGATACTCCAACAAACCGTTTTTCAATCGACGGAATGATAGCCTAAGGGCTCCACTAGCTAAAAACCACTACTCTAGATTCAATGCAACCGAAGGTTTTCCCATCTGAGTCTCAGTTTGAGTTTTATTGTGAGTTTCAACTCACATCCTCAAGTCATTCAACAACATGTGGCCAATTTGTTCCGGGGGAAAAAAATCCTAACCGAGCAACATAACAAAGTTATGTAAGCTCTTGCAAGTCTATTTGGCCAAGGCCCATGTGACTACACTACCCAAAAAAAACCCGACACAATGTTCTTGAAAATCAACCTCCTCTTCATAAATTACATTATGCCTCATTGAGCAAAAATCTAGTGACATAGATACTCCAACAAACGGTTTTTCGGTCGATGGAATGATAGCGGAGGGGCCCCACTAGCTGAAACTCGATGCTTTGGATTCAATGCAACTGGAAACTCATCCATCNCAATTTGATATTTATCGCGAGTTGCAACTCGCCTCCTCAAGCCATTCAGCAACATGTGGCCAATTTGGTCTGGGGGCATAAAATCCAAACTGAGCAACATAACGGAGTTTCGTAATATCCTGCAACTCTGTTTGGCCAAGGCCCATGCGACTACACTACCCAAAAATTCCCGACACAATGTTCTTGAAAATCAACCTTCTCTTCAGAAATTTTACTATGCCTCATTGAGAAAAACCCTAGTGTTAGAGATACTCCAACAAACGGTTTTCTCGTTGACAGAATGATAGCAGAGGGGCCCCACTAGCTGAAACTTAGTACTCTAGATCCAATGCAACTAACGATTCATCCATCTGAGTCCCAATTTGATTTTTATCGTGATTTTCAACTCGCCTCCTCAAACCATTGAGGGACATGTGGCCAATTTGGTTTGGAGGTGTAAAATTGAAACTGAGCAGCATAACGGTGTTATGTAAGCTCCCGCAAGTCTGTTTGGCCAAGGCCCACATGTCTACACTACTCATAAATGATCGACACATTGTTCTTGGAAATCAGCCTCCTCTTCAGAACTTACACTATGCCTCATTGAACAAAACACTAGTGCTGGAGATACTCCAACAAACAGTTTTTCAATCGACGGAATGATAGCCTAAGGGCTCCACTAGCTAAAAACCACTACTCTAGATTCAATGCAACCGAAGGTTTTCCCATCTGAGTCTCAGTTTGAGTTTTATCATGAGTTTCAACTCACATCCTCAAGCCATTCAACAACATGTGGCCAATTTGTTCCGGGGGCAAAAAATCCTAACCGAGCAACATAACAAAGTTATGTAAGCTCTTGCAAGTCTATTTGGCCAAGGCCCACGTGACTACACTACCCAAAAACACCCGACACAATGTTCTTGAAAATCAACCTCCTCTTCATAAATTACATTATTCCTCATTGAGCAAAAACCTAGTGACATAGATACTCCAACAAACGGTTTTTCGGTCGATGGAATGATAGCGGAGGGGCCCCACTAGCTGAAACTCGATGCTTTGGATTCAATGCAACTGGAAACTCATCCATCCAAGTATTGGTTTGATTTTTTTCGTGAGTTGCAACTCGCCTCCTCAATTCATTCAAGGACATGTGTCCAATTTGGTCTGGAGGCATATGGCAAGCCATGGCATGGCAATGCATGGTATGGAAAGGCATGGTATGGAAATGCATGGTATGGCATGGCAAGGAAAGGCATGGAAATGCATGGTATGGAAAGGCAATTCATGGTATGACAAGGCATGGTATGGCATGGCAAGTCAACACATGGCAAGGCATGGCATGGAAAGGCATGGAAAGTGATGGCATGGAAAGGCATACCATACCATACCATACCATGCTGAGGATATCATACCATGGCATGGAAAGGCAAGGCATACCATACCATACCATGCCAAGGCATGCAAAGGCAAGGCGATTCATGACATGACATGGCATGGAATGGCATGGCAAGGCATGACAAGGCAAGGAGATGAATGACATGGAAAGGCATGGCATGGAAAGACAATGCATGGTATGGCAAGGTATGGCATGGCAAGGCATGGTATGGAAATACATGGTATGGCATGGCAAGGCAAGGCATGGCATGATAAGGCATGGTATGGAAAGGCATGGTATGGAAAGACAAGGCATGGCAAGTGAATGCAAGGCATGGTATGGAAAGGCATGGCATGGAAAGGCATACCATATCATACCATACCATAGCATGGCAAGGCAAGGCAAGGCATACCATACCATACCATGGCATGGCAAGGCAAGGCATACCATACCATACCATACCATGGCATGGCAAGGCAAGGCATACCATGCCATGCCAAGGATTCCATACCATAGCATGGTAGGGCAAGGCATACCATTCCATACCATACCATACCATGGCATGGAAAGGCATACCATACCATGCCAAGGATACCATCGCATACCAAGGCAAGGAATACCATAACAAGGCAAGGCATAGCATGGAAAGGCATAGCATGGCAAGGCATAGCATGGCATGGCATGGCATGACATAGCAAGACAAGGCATGGCATGGAAAGGCAAGACATGGCATGACATCGCATTACATGTCAAGGCATGTCATGGCATGGCATGGCAGGGCAAGGAAACGCATGGCATGACAAGGCATGGTATGGAAAGGCATGGCATGGAATGGAAAGGCATCGTATGGAAAGGCATCGTATGGCATGGCAAGGCATGGTAGGGAAAGGCATGGAATTGAAAGATAAGGCATCGTAAGTGAATGTAAGGCATGGCATTGCAAGGCATGTTATGGAAAGGCATGGCATGGAAAATTATACCATACCATATCAAGGAATGGAATGGAAAGGAAAGGCTAGGCATGCAAAGGAAACACATGGCATGACATGGCATGGAAAGGCAAGGCAATGCATGGCATGGAAAGGAAAGGCAATGCAAGGCATGGCATGACAAGACATGCAAAGGCAAGGCGTAACATGGCATGGCATGGCAAAGAAAAGGCATGGAAAGGCAAGGCATGGCAGGGAAAGGCATGGCAAGGCAATGCATGGAAAGGCAAGGCATGGCAAGGCAAGGAAATGCATGGCATGGAAAAGAAATGCAATGCAAGGCATGACATGGAAAGGCATGGCATGGAAAGGCATGAAAAGGAAAGGCATGGCATGGCATGGCAAGGCAAGGCAAGCCATGGAATGGCAAGATATAACACGGCATGGCATGGCAATGCAAGGCAAGGTTAGACATGGCAAGGAAAGGCAATGCATGGCATGGCAAGGCAAGGCATGGAAACACAAGACTTACCCTCAATTTTCAACCTTGTTAGCTTGAGGTCTAGGGTTTAATTGTCATCTTTCTCCCTTGGAATACACCTTGACACCTTTTATTACATTTTTTCATAATTTTCATCCCTTTAGGGCTTGATGTCTTGAATATTCTAGGATTGTCATGTGCCATGGCAATGATGTCTTGAATATTCTAGGGCTATACCTACTCGGGGCATAAAAACCTAATGGAGCAGCATTTTTGAGTTCTATTAGATGTTGCAAGCTTGTTTAGGCATGGACTAAGTGACCACTTTGTCCATCCACTCCCGAGGTACGGTTTCATAAACATGCAAATGATTTCTTTAGAAGGATTGGCATTTGGATGTGGTTTGGTTGAATAAGAATCTAGAGCATCTTCATAATTACCTATAGACTAGTTAATTCTCAAAGGACCTTTGAAGCATATTATAGTGTCAGATACCCACTACAACGTAATAAAATTTCCGTTCTCTTTTTTTTTTCTCAAGGGACAGAATCCCCGAAGTCCTATGGGGGTCTAGTGCAAGCTATTTCTTCCCTATTCACCTCCCTGTGATCGTGGGTTAGGACCACGGGCCAAACAAACTAGGCGCCTTTTCGTGTTTCGTGACTCAGTGATACAATTGAGTCCAATATTGAAGGTAGAATAGCAAGGGGGCTTCGGAACGAAACCCTGGCCGTAGATCTGGGCGCGCAGATTTTGGTCGTCCAGATCTACCCGTCGCTTAACGACAAAACACTAGCTCCCTTTCTTTAGTCCCTAGTTCGATAGGACCACATACGCACCTAAATGCAGGCACCTTTCACAACTCACGACCTCACGAGTCGTGATTCGAAGACCCTCGAATTTTCTTCACAAATCATTGATACCCGAGATCGCGAAATGGGTATAGCTTCCTTCTGTCAGCGTCATCTGCACATGTCCGTCGGCTAGGCTAAACTCTAGCTCCTCTCATTATTCGCCGCTTCGTGAGTTCAACGGTTGAACTCTCATTCCTCCCTTATGCGATCCTCTGAGACTTGAAAGTCAACAAAGGTTGACCTTCCCTTCGTACTTCTCGCAACTCGCCCCTTCGCGAGTTGTAGCATCGAATATTGGCACCTTCCCTTCACGAACCCTCGAGAAGTGATTTTTAATTTTCCCTCTCGCGTTCTCGCTACTCACAACTTCATAAGTCCAAGTGTTGAGCTCTCATGCCCTTCTCCCACGAATCCCCGAGACACAAGAATTCAACAGAGCATTGACTCCCTTCTCTAGGCGATGTGTGTCCACCCGTCAATCACGCGGGCCCCACCTTGAAGTTTTGCCATGTGTTCTCTCGTGCTCAGCTCTCGGCACTTCGCTACTCGCGACTTAGAGCACCCAACCTTTGGGCTCTTACCTTGCAAACTTCCGAGTTTGCAAGATCCCTGGATCTTTGCCACTTGTCCTCCTCGGATGGATGATCCTAATCCTCTCGTGGCTTTGCCACTCGCGACTTGGAGCATCCAACCTTTGGGCTCTTACCTTGCGAACCTCTGAGTTCACGAGATCCTTGGATCTCTGCCACTTGTCCTCCTCGGATGGACGGTCCTGATCCTCCCGTGGCTTCGCCACTCGTGACTTGGAGAATCCAACCTTTGGGATATTACCTTGCGAACCTCCGAGTTCGCAAGATCCCTGGATCTCTTCCACCTGTCCTCCTTGGATGGATGGCTCAGATTCTTTTGCCCCTATTCACGAGGACTTAACCCTCATATATCTCCCTATAGATCTACGACTGTTGGGTTTTCTAGCTAAGATCTGACGGTTCGAATCGGTCTCGATGCTGCGCACTTTCCCACTGCTCCTTGGACATGGAAAAACCAATGGTCCAGATGTTCTCATGGACCCTGGGGGTCTACGATTCTGATTTCCTCGCTATTCACGAAGATAGAGGAAAAAGGGTTAAGGAAATTAACGCCCTCATTTATTCCTTCGATTTAACGGTCGTGAATGACCACAGATCCCCTGACAGGATCTCATCCGTTGATCAATATTTATCCCTACGTTGCTACTTCAAAATTTTAAGAGGGTCATTCCTCTTCGTACAAGGTTGTTAAGACTTGCACATTCAAGTCATTTTTCCAGGTTCTTGGTAAACCTTTCCAAGGAGGGAATCTCTGTGAAGAGGTCTATTCCGGGGCATTCCTAGAGACAGATAAGGGGAAACAAATTCCTGAGAACGGACTGGAAGTCTGACTTGGTTCAACTTATGCATAATTAGATTCATTTATCAACATAAGCCATGCGTGGTTTTTCTGTTATAAGCATATACAACTACTAGTACTGATCAAAATACC
>JZKD02S1965212.1:412477-434662 GCA_000966675.3 Picea glauca | reverse complement strand
TCAATCAATCACTTGACATCAATCAATCAAACCATTGGCATCAATGACAACATGATCCAACACATCATACTTCTACAATCATGATCTATGTGTCCATAGTTGTGGCATTTGTAACATTCAATATTGTATGGATCCATATAAACATTTCTTGCTTGAACATTTTTTCCATAAGCTTTGCAATCTACAACTTTATGTCCAAAGTTATTACAAGTAAAACAATAATTAGAAAATAAAATTTGATACCTGGAAGTAAATTATCTTCTTTGTGATGTAGTCCTTCTGAATTTATGCCTTAGTTGATCACGATCTTATCTTTTGTTGTTTCCTTCATAATGTTTGAAGCTTCTTTTATTTATGGAAGTAGAAGGTCTTCTTGGATATCCATCTCTTCTATAATCTTCGTCTTGAGTGTTTTCCATTTTTGGAATGTTCTCCTTTGAGGGATTGCATTCTTCCTTCGTGATAGGGCCTTTGATGACTTCCACATAACTCTTAGCCTTCTCTTCATTCTTCCTTTCCAACAACCTATAACATTTCTCTTCAACTTTCTTTACTGGCAGTGTGGAGCTTCCACTTTCTTTGTTGTGATTGACATTTCCATATTCTTTGCATGAGGGCTCACCGATATATCCAAAACTTGTTTTATCGAATGGTGACCTTTAATGGATGAGGATGTCTTCTAGTACTTGAGTGATCTTCAAGTTCTTGTTGAGCTTGTCAAATTCAACCTTCAATGAGATGACTTTTTCTTCAAGCTTCTCACAATCTTCTTATTTCTTCATCATCTGGATCGTCATTACTTCTTCATTCTCTTTGCTTATTCAAATTGGGTTTTCAAAGAGATGACTTCTTCTTCAAGTCTTATTTATTGTTGACCAAATTCTGCTCCAAGCATGTTTAAGTCCTCATATTTTTCCTTGAGATGACTTGTCGAAGTATCTTCTTTCTTCTCTACTTCCTTTCTTAGTGATATAATTTCAGCTTCCAAACATTGTTTTTCTTTCAACTGATTTTTTAGATTTTCTTTAATCACTTTGGCTTATTCTAGTTGACCCTTTAGATTTATGATAATCTGTTGGACTTCTTCATAATTTTCCTTTAGCTTGATCAATTCTTCCTTAAGATACTTGTTTTACTTCCTTTCTCTTTTTTACCTCACTTAAGACGTTGATTACTTTTGCTTCAATATCTACTCCACCTTCTTCTTCTTCTTCTGAATCTATCCGACATGATGAGATTCTTTCTTCTTGTTCTATATCAACATCTTCTTTATATTGATGAACATGTTTTAGCTCTGTGATAAGAGGATATTACTTAAAGAAGAGATTATGTATCTTATCCCAAGGCTCTTTGGTTGATGAACGTTGTCCCATTTTAAATTTTACTAAATCATGCAATCCATCTAGGATGGCCTCGATTGTTATTTTTTTGTTCCTTTTTAATTCCTTATTGGATGCAGTCTGAGGAGGTTTCTTTGAAGTAGTGTAATTTTTAACAACTGATTGCCAAACATCAAATCCATGTGCCTATAAAAATACTTTCATTCTTGAGCTCCATATCTCATAATTCTGACCATCAAACATTGGTGTTCCATTATCCGCGCACTCCATGAATGCCATGATCTACCTTCCAATGGTTAGACTGATTCTGAAGGACCTAATATGATACCAATTGTTGGAATATTCACCAATACTGAGATGGGGGTTGAATCAGTATTGAGAACTTTTTACCATTATTAACATAATATCAGTAAATATTAACAATTAACAATACCATTCAACAATGCATCACATCATACACAATGCACAAGAGATTTTTACGTGGAAACCCAAATGGGAGAAAAACACATAACACTTTATCATATCATGTCAAGAATTACATTCATAGGAAGCACCAACTTCTAATATTCTCCAACACCAACTGGAAGGAGGCACCAACCCCCTACTTACAGGCTCCAACCCGAAGGAAGCTACAAGTCCTTATATTCTCCAGCTCCAACTGGAAGGAGGCTCCAATCCCCTAGTTTACATTCTCTGAAGGAAGTTATGACTCCTTGTATTCTCCTGCTCCAACTGGAAGGAGGCTCCAACCCCCTAGTTTATAGGGTCCAACCTGAAGGAATCCACGACTCCCTGAATTCTCCAGCACCAACTGGAAGGAGGCTACAACCCCCTTTCATTTCCCATTCCTTCCTCCCTAAAATATAAATGGAGACTCAACCTATCATTGAAACCTTCACTGATAGTCAACATGTCACTTTCATTGATAATCAACCTATCACTGTAATTGATACTCAACCTGTCACTGTAAATGATAATCAACTTGTCACTGCCACTCATACTCAACCTGTCACTGTCACTTTTAATCAACCTGTCACTACACTAATACTCAACATGTCATTGCAACTAGATACATCAACATCATCAAACTAGATCCATTCACATAGATCATATGCCAATATCACCAAGAGCATCTCTCAAAACATATGCCCAACATCATCAAGATATGCATCCAAACCATGTGCCAAGATATATTTCAAGCATGTGCCATAACATCCATAAACCATGTACCGAGGATATGTCTCAAGCATATGCCATATCATTCATGATATGCCTCAACCATGTACCAAAAGACATGCCTCAAACATATGCCATATCATGACCATGTACCAAAATATGTTCCTCAAACATATGCCATATCATTCATGATATGCCTCAACCATGTAGCAAAATATATCTCATAAACCATGTACTGAGCATTTACCAAAATATGTTTGAAGTATGCACTAAGCATGTACCAAAATATGTCTCAAGTTTGTGCTAAGCATGCACCAAAATCTCTAAGATGTGCATGAAGCATAAGCCATGATCTCCAAAATATTACCAACATATGTTTCTAACCATGTGTCTTAGACCCTCCAAGATATGACTCAAGGTGTATACCATAACATTAAGATGCAAACCTCAAGACATATAGAAAACCATATCTTTTAACATGTAAATAACCAGGTGCATACCCCAAATAGGGTGCCACCTGGAAACCATCTCATGTGTGATCCACAACCTCGTTTGGAACCCTGGCAGCAGTAATTAACACCTGAATTGCCCACTCCAGTGGTCGTCCATGCAGCTGACCTCCACCATGATTGTCACTCGTGCAATTTTAATGGACCTATTGCTCCCACCGAGTCTTAAAACCATTGTCTTCACCAGGAAAACACCTTACCTTGTCATTCCTCCCGCTCTACAATCTATCCAATATGTTTATCTCCATTCGCCGCTCTTGCTTGGCTACAAGTGTCTCTTCCCAGTCATGAGATTCCCCTTCACCTCTGCCATCCAAAACCTCCATCTCCATTGGTTCTTACTTATGCCCATAGAACGCGCACGATCACTTCGAGCTGGCTCTCGCTCTGTTTTAGGTGGTCTAACCCCCTACACTCACTATTGACCCAGTCCATGTTGTGTTTTTCCTTTCCACTCTCTAATTGCTAATCGACCCTCCTCCCCCCCCAATCAAAGAAAAATATTGCAAGCCTACTTCCACTATTGTGACCACCTCTGCCACTGCCACCCTTTTTCCCCACCCAGAAGAAGCCTCCAGCTCTTTTCCTTCGCCCCCTCCTCACCCGGTTTTCACCGATGCTTAGAGAGAAGTCATCATGGAGATGTGTTGAGACAATGATGAGTTGAAATTATACCAATCTCTGATGGAAAAACGCTTGGATCGGCTTCTGGATTCGGACGCGACGAACTCTCCACAACGATGCACTCAAGAGGAACTACTCCAGGCAATAATGGCCCCCAAGTGGTCAGATTCATCCAGACATGCCTTTCCCAACAGCTACACCAGCAAGTAATCTACCATGGACTGTTATTTTTATTTTTGTAGCTTATGTCTGGCCTATCAAACTACAAAGACCTCTTTGTTGGTACATTCACAAGCCTAGAATAGTTTTCTACATTCTAAATTTTGTAACTATGTCAACTAGCAACAATCACAGCAGGATTTTATAGAAATTTTATAACTGGTGGTGGGGATAGTTTCCTTATATGGCAACCTCAACACCAGTCTCTGGAACATCTTATGTAATTTTTGTTCATGAAAGTTAATACAAACAACTAGCTTACAAACAAAAAAAAACATGGTGCATAAGATCACTGACCAACAGACCTTCTTCAACTTGAGCATCAACAAGATAACATCTTCATTCACATTTTTCAACTTCATCAAGACATAGCACTTTGATTCACCATGACCAGTGTAAATTTTCTCCCTACTCCACTGCAACCCGTGGATAACCTCAAAAATGTGTGCCTTGCTCCATTGTAACCCGTGGATAACCTCAGAAAGCTTGTATAATCACCTTCATACACCTTGCTCTCCTTGACCTCCTTTCTCCTAGCTTAGATTTTCTTTGTTGAGATCGCCAATCCTCCTAACACAAGTGTAGACCCACTTATTCTAGCTCCATTCAACAAACACTTGCTTGGATAAACAAATGAGAATTTCTTGATGTGTGTTTATAATTTTCCGAGTGCCTCCTTTATTTGACTTTAGGGATGACCTATAACTTCTTGTTGCAACAACTTTTTCTCCTTTAATTAATTTAGGGTCGACTTGTAACTTCTTTGACCTTAGATTTAGGGCTTCTTGACCATACTTCGGGTCTTCAAATTTAAGAGAGTATAATTTCTCAACCGTGAGGAACCACGTGGTGTACCATCTACCATTGGAAACAACATGACAAAGACTATCCATATATGAGGGTTTTACATGCATTTGCAATGTCCTTCATCTTCTTTTTCTCCAAAAAAATTTGGGCTTCATGACCACACCTTTGGGGATTCTTGTAGACTTCTTCAATGCATCTTCCCGAGGGACATGCTTAAAGATATTCCATAAGGGGACCACTTTGGAGACTTCTTCAAATACACCCATCACTTCTAGAGGCTTCTAGGCTTCTTCTAGGGTTGAAATCACCCATTACTTCTAGGGGCTTCTAGGGCTTCTATACTTCTTCTAGGGTTTACATTAATGGAAACCAACTTTCCAACAATCACCTCCTTTGGCATTGATGGAAACACTCATTCTCCCCCTGTGACCATTACTCCCCCTATCTCCATGCATTTCGATTTTTCTCTACCCCTTTAACATCAATGGAAAAGGGTAATTCCCTTTGACAATATATGTCCTTTTAGCAATCCGACTCCCCCTATCTTCATGCTTCTAATATGTCTTTCCTACTTAAGTTCTTTCTCTCCCCCTTTGACATTAAGGGTAACTTCCTCTGGCGATTTTTCTCCCCCAATATTCTTCTGCAAGATGTTGTGTAAATCAATGTGGGGCTTCTTGTATATGCTTTCTTTCCTCTCTTCTGGTGCTCATTGTCCATTGGTGCTTCTCGTTATTGAAATCATGGATGTATATTAAAAGAATTCATGTTTGACTTCAAGTCCTCATAGCTTGAGATGTCTTCACTGAGCTAACATCGATAGCATAATCATTCAACAATTTTCCCTTGATATTATAACTTGTCCTTATGGTTTATCTTCTCCTATCATTTTGTGCATTTCATGACTTGCCTTTCTGTGACTAACTAGTTCCACCTATTAATAAGGTTCTCTTATTGAGTCATATGCTTTACTGAACATCCCTCTTTATGATTAATGAAAACGATACCATCTTCCTTTCTAAAATTCCTCTTGATCTCATGTTTTCATCCACTGTCATGTATCTTCTTTGGTTCATGTCAAGTATTGTCTCGTAGACCTGCCACATATATCATGAATTCATCTCTATCCATATGTCACGAAATTGTCCATGACTTTTCTACTCAACTGCACACAATGTTGACCTATCTGTCACTTTACTATTATGAAGACTTATTCAAATATTCCTTCTTCTCAAGACGAATCAAATTTGTCCACTAGTCTGCTCAATCTGCAAATCAAACTCTACATGTCTGCAACAAGTACACATTCTTGAATCCATACTGAATGTATCCATGCTTGAATACATTCTTGAAATCCTCTATACAATCATGAATATTTTCCTCAAAAGTGTATCAATAATAATGATCCAGGTGGATATGGGTGGCCACCTGCATATTCCACTTGGACCCCCACCATTGTTTCTTTCAGTTTTTCAGTTTCCTTAGTTGTAGCACAATTTACTATTTTTGGCAGTTTTTTGGGTCCTAAACTTCCAGATCCGTTTTGAGGCCCTAAACGATGTTTTTTGGTCATCAAACCTCCGACAAATATGAGTTTGTTCTAGACTTGATATTCATTGTTAGTAGTGTAGTCCTCAAATAGATTTTTCTAATGATGTATCATGTGCGACAAACAGAGATAATATGTCAAAGTTACGACCCCAAGAAATTAATGTAACAATTTACCCCGACGGGGCCCATATTCTGGTGTTTCATCTCCTAGGGTTAGGTTTTTGCATGTTTAGGGTTTCCATTGTTTCTCAATAATATATAGGCCTTCGAGCCTCATTGTAACACAGATTTCAGAGGCATGTAGCCACCACATCTCTTCTCAGATATAAGCTCCCAACGCCCTACCTAGTTTATTTCCATTCTGTTTGTAAACAAGTTTCGACTCTTTGATATTAATGAAATGCAGTGTTATTTATGTTGCATCTTTGTATTCATGGTTATTTGTGTATTATGTTGTTTTCCTGCATAAATTTGGATCAGTGTTATCAGAGCGATCTGCTCTTTCTCAATCCTTCTTTGCATGTCCCCAATGAGGTCAGGGTATAAGGAGTTAGGGATTGATCTGATTGAACCTTTGCAAGATCAGCCTCGCAAACCCCGATGACTGCCCATGGGGTATGAAAAGAAAGATGAGGGAGTAGGAGATCCTATCAAAATATTGCTCGAGGAGGCCCTTCAAAAACAAAGGAATGCGATGATGGATAACTTCGCCCAGATCCTTCAACGATTGCCCATTGCATCTAGCAAGCACTCTGGAGGCGCAACCCCCTTTAAGGTACAAGTGAACTTTGAAATTCCCATATTTGATGGCCAAATAGATGAAAACATCATAGATAGATGTTTTAATCTATTAGAAGGATATTTCTTGGTTCATGACTTTTCCGACTGGGAGAAGATTATTTTTTCACTGCTCAAAGTCGCCTCCCATGTCAAGGACTGGTGGGAAACCTATTGTGAGAAAAAGGACAAGGAGGAACCCTCTCTATTCTCAGTCGTACCCACTTGGAATTATTTATGAGACGCCATCAAGGAACAATATTATCCCGTGGGGAGCTATGAGGACAAGTACATACAATGGACTATGTTGCAGCAGCAAAGGGATCAAGATGTGCATGAGCTAACGAATCTATTCCATACCCTGTGCACAAATTTGCGTATCAAAGATTCGAAGAAACATTTGGTGATGAAGTACCGCAGTTGTATGCACATATAGATTCAAGAGGAAATGGAGTTCCTCGACATCTCGTCGCTTGGTACGACATACTGATATGCTGCCAAGATTGAGCAGAAATTCAAATAGAAGAAGCGAGACTTTAGATCTGCAAATCAAAAGCAAGCAAAAGGTGCCCCCAAACTGCAGAGAAAAAGACAAAGCCAAGGCCTGGTGGCTCAAGACAGCCTACCAAAGCCGCAAGCAAAGAACAACACCATGAAGCTGAAGAAGGACACGAGAAAGTGGTGTGAGTTCCATAAGATCTCCAGTCACAACACAAGTGAGTGTCAGACCAAACAATCACCGGTGGCCGAGATGAGGGCTTCTGAATCAGATGCATGCTCCAACATTGAATTGAAACCCAAGAAGGGGAATGACAGAGGGAAGCAGATTATCGATTCGGATCCCAATGCCACCATTTCCACCATGAANTAGAGAGAAGTCATCATGGAGATGTGTTGAGACAATGATGACTTGAAATTATACCAATCTCTGATGGAAAAACGCTTGGATCGGCTTCTGGATTTGGGCACGATGAACTCTCCACAACGATGCACTCAAGAGGAACTACTCCAGGCAATAATGGCCCCCAAGTGGTCGGATTCATCCAGGCATGCCTTTCCCAACAGCTACACCAGCAAGTAATCTACCATGGACTGTTATTTTTATTTTTGTATCTTATGTCTGGCCTATCAAACTACAAAGACCTCTTTGTTGGTACATTCACAGGCCTAGAATAGTTTTCTACATTCTAAATTTTGTAATTATGTCAACTAGCAACAATCACAGCAGGATTTTATGGAAATTGTATAACTGGTGGTGGGGATAGTTTCCTTATATGGCAACCTCAACACTAGTCTCTGGAACATCTTATGTAATTTTTGTTCATGAAATTTAATACAAACAACTAGCTTACAAAAAAAAAAAACATGGTGCATAAGATCACTGACCAACAGACCTTCTTCAACTTGAGCATCAACAAGATAACATCTTNTGAGGGCTTCTGAATCAGATGCATGCTCCAACATTGAATTGAAACCCAAGAAGGGGAATGACAGAGGGAAGCAGATTATCGATTCGGATCCCAATGCCACCATTTCCACCATGAATATCCAGAGGAGGAGGAGTGTCTCTTCCACTCCCAGATGTGGGTAAAGGGTTTCCTGCTACATTTCATTATTGACAGTGGGAGCCAAAAGAACCTCATTTCAGTAGAGGTCGTGAAGTGGTTGGTCTTGTCGACCACAGCACACCCACATCCATACACCATTGGGTGGCTTCACTAAGGACGAGATCTCTGCTTCAGCCAGCAATTTCGCCTTCCCTACAGCATCAATCCCTTCACCGATGAGGTATTATGTGACATTGCTCCTCTTGATGTATGTGATGTATTATTAGGCCAACCATACTTGTGGAAGTGACATGTTGTGTATGAGTCCTGGCCTCACACTGTTATTGTTACCTTGGGAAATAAGTTGTATAGGATACCATAGGTACCACCGCCTGTCGCTATTTCTTTGGTGACTGCAAAACAATGCAGTAAGCTCATTTCCAAAACTGGGAAATTTGTTTTCCTGATGATCCACCCTCAGGGAAAAAAGAAGATTGTGGCCACGACCTCCATACAGGGCTCCTCTGCATGACAACAAAAAATGGACAAGGTCATGGAGGAGTATCGAGACATATTCACCTCGCCCGCAGGGGTGCCTCTGCACTGTCAGGTCAAACACCCCATCAATCAGACCCCAGGTGTGTTGCTACCAATTGGCCCGATCTATTAGCGCTCTATTTTGGAGAACGATGAAATCAAGAGGCAGATCCAGAAGCTACTGCAGAAAGGTTACATCTGGTGAAGTTCATCACCCTGTGGCTGCCCAATCATGTTGGTGCAAAAGAAGGATGGGACTTGGAGACTATGTATTGACTATCGGGCGTTGAACGAAATCATTGTCCAGAATAGGTACCTGATCCCACAGATTGATGACCTTCTGGACCAACTCAAAGGGGAAAAATATTTCAACAAGATCGACTTGAAGTCTAGGTATCACCAAGTACCAATCAAACCGTCTGATGTGTGGAAGACTGCCTTCAAATCCAAGGAGGGACTTTTCGAATGGTTGGTCATGCCTTTCGAGTTGATGAATGCTCTTGCAACCTTCATGAGGTTGATGGACAACATCTTGTTGCCATTCACCAACTCATTTGTAGTAGTGTACTTGGATGACATCCTAATCTTCATCTAGACTTGGGAAGAGAACCTTCACCACATCCGACAGGTCCTCCAAAAACTGCGGAAACACAAGTTGTGTCCCAATTTGGAGAAGTGCACTTTTGGAATGACCGAGGTTCAATATCTGGGATACATTATTGATGAGTGTGGGGTGCATGTGGATCTAACCAAGATCCAATTCATTCAGGATTGGCCAGCCCCGACCACTCTAACAGAACTTCGCAGCTCTCTGGGTCTTGCTAATTTCTACCGTGGGTTCATGTTGGGATTCTCTCATATCACTTAGACCTTGAGTCAAGTCACCAAGGGAGGAGCGAAAGAAAAATTATTTTGGTCAGAATCTCAACAGAAGGTGTTCGTAGAATTGAAACATTGCCTCTGTTGTGCCCCAGTGCTCACATTACCAGACTTGCAACAACCATTTGAGATCAAGATAGATGCCTCTGACTATGCTATTGGGGTAGTTCTTACTAGACAGAGGCATCCGGTGGCATATCACAGTGCGACACTATCCGATACAGTCCGAAAGTATCCCACTTATGACAAAGAAATGTATTCCATTGTGCAGGATTGTCGACAATGGAAGAATTACATTTTGGGGAAGGAAATTATCATCCACACAGACCACCAACCCCTGCAGTTCATACAGAGACAAGGGAAGTTGCAGAACGATCACCATCAGAAGTGGTCCACATATCTGCAACAATTTCATTTGAACATCAAGTACAAGAAGGGAAGCACCAATAATGTTGCAGACTACCTCAGCCAACCACCAATCGTGGCAATAACCATCGTGCTCAACTCTTATGGGCACGAGACTTCTGATTTGTCGCTTCTCTACAAGAGAGATCCAGAATTCAGCCACACATACAAGACGCTCTTGGAGGGTAACCGAGTTCCAAATTTTCACCTCTAGGATGCACTACTATGTCACCTGGGACACATTTGTGTTCCTTCAAGCGAGGGTGCCAAGATGATTTGGTAAGCGCACTACAGTCGAGTCGCTGGGAATTTTAGGGTTGAGAAAACAGTGGCAGTGTTGCAGAAGTATTTCTATTGGCCAAACCTTCGACAAGATGTCGGGAAGTACATCAGATCCTGCACTGCCTATGCCATTACCAAACTAACCATCAAGAAGCAAGGCCTCTATACTCTGTTGCCTACCCCTATTCGACCTTGGGAATCCATCTCCATGGATTACATGTCGAGCCTTCCTTATACTAAGCATGGAAACCACTATGTTTTCATGGTCGTCGACAGATTCTCGAAGATGGCCATTATGGTGACCTGCAAGAAGAATATCACAGCAGAATCCACTGCTAAACTCTTCTTTGAACGAGTGTGGGTACACTTTGGGATCCCATAGTCTATCATCTCAGATCAGGGTAGCAGGTTCCTCAGTACATTTTGGTCCAACCTCTAGTCAATGTTGGACACCAAGCTCACCAAGTCCACAGCTTTCCATTCCCAAACTGATGGCCAGACAGAGGTCATCAACAGGTTGATTGTACACATTTTGCCTAAAACTCAAAGCATCCACGCACATGGAATGAGAGCCTCCCCTATGTACAACATAGCTATAACCCGACCCTGCACACCTCAACTGACCATAGCCCCTTTTAGGTGGGCTTGGGATTCCAACCACTATGTCCCATTGACGTATCCATACCCTTTGCAGTTACTCAAGCTAATTCATCTCATGTCCAGTGTGAAGATGCCAAGGTGAACAACTTCATTGAGCGCATTCAACACATTTGCCAACAGGTTCATGACATATTGGATAGATCCAATGCTAAGTACAAGCAGCGGTATGATCAACATCGGGTGCAACACAACTTCCAGGTGGGTGACAAAGTGTGGCTACATTTGCAGAAAGAGTGCCTTATTGGACCCCATCACAAGCTTCGCCCGCTCCGATATGGGCCATACACCATCACCAAGGTTGTAGGGGACAATTCCTTCGAGCTCGTTATTCCACCATTCCTTGTTTTGCACCTAGTGTTCAATGTGGACCACCTTCGACCCTACTTTCCACCTCTACTGGACACATTCGACATGGTAGAACAACTCACACCAACAAAGTTAAATCCAAACTGCATGGAACAAGCCAAAACTTATCGGATTATGGACATGTAGATCACGAACACCCACCAATAGAGGATCCAGCTATATCGAGTTTTCAAAGCAGACCAACTCCTTCACCAAGGCAAGTGGCTCACCAGGGACCAAGTTTAGTAGAAGTTTCCTCATCTCATGAAGGAACTCAACGCAATTGGGACCATTGCTTCGTAAGGGGGGAGGAATGATCCAGGTGGATATGGGTGGCCACTCGCCTATTCTACCTGGACCCCCACCATTGTTTCTTTTAGTTTTTCAGTTTCCTTAATTGTAGCATAATTTACTATTTTTGGTAGTTTTTCGGGTCCTGAACTTCCGGAGCCGTTTTGAGGCCCTAAACGACGTTTTTTGGGCATAAAACCTTTGACAAATATGAGTTCGCCTCAAACTTGATATTCATGTTCAGCAGTGTATTCCTCGGATAGATATTTCTAATGATGTATCATGTGCATCAAACGGAGATAGTATGCCAAAGTTACGACCCCGGGAAATTGATGTACCAATTTACCTCGATGGGGCCCATATTGTGGCGTTTCATCTCCTAGGGTTAGGTTTTTGGATGTTTAGGGTTTCCATTGTTTCTCAATAATATATAGGCCTTCAAGCCTAATTGTAACATATAGTTCAGAGGCCTGTAGCCACCACATCTCTTCTCAGAGATAAGCTACCAGCGCCCTAGCTAGTTTATTTCCATTTTGTCTGTAAACAAGTTTCAATTCTTTGATATTAATGAAATGAAGTGTTATTTCCACTACATCTTTGTATTCATGGTTATTTGTGTATTCTTTTGTGTTCCTGCATAAATTCATATCAGATATTCTTCCGGCTGACCTCATCATACATACATGGGGATGTGTTATGAAGGTTGCTTCTTAATATGTCACGAGACATTATGCACTTCTTCCATTGGGTCATTCTGAATCTACCTTCCCAAAATCTACAAATTAGGTGGGTAGGAGACTTAGGTAATTAGGAATATAACATTCATATAGACCCCCTTACCTTTCCCCACTAATGGTATCATAGCCCCTTTAGGTGATCCTACCTCGATCAATCCTAGTATTTTATTAAGTTTGTGAAAATAAAATATTTACATACATTCAAGATGTTCTAGCCACCATGGAATTTCTTGTTCATGGTGATAACTAAAACATGGTAATAAAATATCCATGTCGAAAACATTTAAAAGCATACTTAATTACAAAATATTCAAGAGGATCAAATCGGGATAATACATGAAGGCTGGTTTGAAATTATCAAATTGACCACGTGACCTTCTTCAAACAAGAACATGAAAGACTAGGTAAAACTTGGAGTGGCTAGAACAACCAATCTATAGGTAACTGGTCTAATGTGTTGTAGTATGAATTTTGGTGTTAGATTATGGGAGCTCTCATCTTTGACAGAGGTTCATGTATATGGTTGGAGATGAAGGAACATTTGATTCCCTTCTTCAAAATAAGTGTCAAAGCGATGTTGCTCGACCTGTCACTTAATTCTATTTTGATCCAAAATAATACCATCCTTAATTATGTGGAGAATGGTAACTTTGGTGATACATGTGTAATCCACTTCCCAAACTTTGTACGTGCTCGACAAACATGAGCAACAAAATGAGGTTTTTAGCCATAGACAATTTCATATGGTGACATTTGTGTGGCGCTATGATAAGTGGTATTGTACCACCATTCAACAAGGAGAAGCCACTAAACCCATTAGGGTCCATTGCAAAACAATGTAAGTAGGTTTCCAATCATTTTGTTGACCATCTTAGTTTGACCGTTTGTTTGGGGACAATAAGTTGTGTTGATGTTCAATTGTGTGACTTGTATCTTAAACAAGCCCCGCCAGTTGCTAGCGAAGGTAGGATCATGATCTAACATAGTGGAAGTGGGCATGCCATGTAACTTAAATATTTGATCCATAAAGACTGGACGAAGGACATAAATGGTTGTTAAAAGGCACACATGTGAGCATATTCAGAAAGGTGGTAAATGGGTGCTATAAATTATTATGGTTTTGTTTCCTACTTTCTCGAGGACCATATAAAATCCATGGAATTGTGAGTCTGAATAGTCGGTGGGATCGATGGTGGTTGTAATGCCCAATATTCTTCATTGTTTAACCATTGTTCCTTTGACAAGATTTACATTTAGCTACACAACTATGGATGTCCTTTTTCATGCCTTCCCAAAATAAATATTGCTTACCTCATTTGTATGTTTTTTGAAAGCCAAAGTCACCTGTCATAGGGGATGAATACAACTCCGCTAACACTCTTTGTTTTAAAGAAAATTTATGCACTAGAAAAAATCACCTTTTAAACCACAAGGTATCATGTTTCCAACTTAGTCTTTGGGGGTATTGGGGTCCTCATAAAGTGTTTGGATGATTTGAACCATTACATCATTCGCAAACCATTCTCTATGGGCTTTTGCAAGCCAATCTAGTGGGGGTAAGGATAAAGTAAAGGGAGATCCTTCCTCATATTNTGAGGGCTTCTGAATCAGATGCATGCTCCAACATTGAATTGAAACCCAAGAAGGGGAATGACAGAGGGAAGCAGATTATCGATTCGGATCCCAATGCCACCATTTCCACCATGAATATCCAGAGGAGGAGGAGTGTCTCTTCCACTCCCAGATGTGGGTAAAGGGTTTCCTGCTACATTTCATTATTGACAGTGGGAGCCAAAAGAACCTCATTTCAGTAGAGGTCGTGAAGTGGTTGGTCTTGTCGACCACAGCACACCCACATCCATACACCATTGGGTGGCTTCACTAAGGACGAGATCTCTGCTTCAGCCAGCAATTTCGCCTTCCCTACAGCATCAATCCCTTCACCGATGAGGTATTATGTGACATTGCTCCTCTTGATGTATGTGATGTATTATTAGGCCAACCATACTTGTGGAAGTGACATGTTGTGTATGAGTCCTGGCCTCACACTGTTATTGTTACCTTGGGAAATAAGTTGTATAGGATACCATAGGTACCACCGCCTGTCGCTATTTCTTTGGTGACTGCAAAACAATGCAGTAAGCTCATTTCCAAAACTGGGAAATTTGTTTTCCTGATGATCCACCCTCAGGGAAAAAAGAAGATTGTGGCCACGACCTCCATACAGGGCTCCTCTGCATGACAACAAAAAATGGACAAGGTCATGGAGGAGTATCGAGACATATTCACCTCGCCCGCAGGGGTGCCTCTGCACTGTCAGGTCAAACACCCCATCAATCAGACCCCAGGTGTGTTGCTACCAATTGGCCCGATCTATTAGCGCTCTATTTTGGAGAACGATGAAATCAAGAGGCAGATCCAGAAGCTACTGCAGAAAGGTTACATCTGGTGAAGTTCATCACCCTGTGGCTGCCCAATCATGTTGGTGCAAAAGAAGGATGGGACTTGGAGACTATGTATTGACTATCGGGCGTTGAACGAAATCATTGTCCAGAATAGGTACCTGATCCCACAGATTGATGACCTTCTGGACCAACTCAAAGGGGAAAAATATTTCAACAAGATCGACTTGAAGTCTAGGTATCACCAAGTACCAATCAAACCGTCTGATGTGTGGAAGACTGCCTTCAAATCCAAGGAGGGACTTTTCGAATGGTTGGTCATGCCTTTCGAGTTGATGAATGCTCTTGCAACCTTCATGAGGTTGATGGACAACATCTTGTTGCCATTCACCAACTCATTTGTAGTAGTGTACTTGGATGACATCCTAATCTTCATCTAGACTTGGGAAGAGAACCTTCACCACATCCGACAGGTCCTCCAAAAACTGCGGAAACACAAGTTGTGTCCCAATTTGGAGAAGTGCACTTTTGGAATGACCGAGGTTCAATATCTGGGATACATTATTGATGAGTGTGGGGTGCATGTGGATCTAACCAAGATCCAATTCATTCAGGATTGGCCAGCCCCGACCACTCTAACAGAACTTCGCAGCTCTCTGGGTCTTGCTAATTTCTACCGTGGGTTCATGTTGGGATTCTCTCATATCACTTAGACCTTGAGTCAAGTCACCAAGGGAGGAGCGAAAGAAAAATTATTTTGGTCAGAATCTCAACAGAAGGTGTTCGTAGAATTGAAACATTGCCTCTGTTGTGCCCCAGTGCTCACATTACCAGACTTGCAACAACCATTTGAGATCAAGATAGATGCCTCTGACTATGCTATTGGGGTAGTTCTTACTAGACAGAGGCATCCGGTGGCATATCACAGTGCGACACTATCCGATACAGTCCGAAAGTATCCCACTTATGACAAAGAAATGTATTCCATTGTGCAGGATTGTCGACAATGGAAGAATTACATTTTGGGGAAGGAAATTATCATCCACACAGACCACCAACCCCTGCAGTTCATACAGAGACAAGGGAAGTTGCAGAACGATCACCATCAGAAGTGGTCCACATATCTGCAACAATTTCATTTGAACATCAAGTACAAGAAGGGAAGCACCAATAATGTTGCAGACTACCTCAGCCAACCACCAATCGTGGCAATAACCATCGTGCTCAACTCTTATGGGCACGAGACTTCTGATTTGTCGCTTCTCTACAAGAGAGATCCAGAATTCAGCCACACATACAAGACGCTCTTGGAGGGTAACCGAGTTCCAAATTTTCACCTCTAGGATGCACTACTATGTCACCTGGGACACATTTGTGTTCCTTCAAGCGAGGGTGCCAAGATGATTTGGTAAGCGCACTACAGTCGAGTCGCTGGGAATTTTAGGGTTGAGAAAACAGTGGCAGTGTTGCAGAAGTATTTCTATTGGCCAAACCTTCGACAAGATGTCGGGAAGTACATCAGATCCTGCACTGCCTATGCCATTACCAAACTAACCATCAAGAAGCAAGGCCTCTATACTCTGTTGCCTACCCCTATTCGACCTTGGGAATCCATCTCCATGGATTACATGTCGAGCCTTCCTTATACTAAGCATGGAAACCACTATGTTTTCATGGTCGTCGACAGATTCTCGAAGATGGCCATTATGGTGACCTGCAAGAAGAATATCACAGCAGAATCCACTGCTAAACTCTTCTTTGAACGAGTGTGGGTACACTTTGGGATCCCATAGTCTATCATCTCAGATCAGGGTAGCAGGTTCCTCAGTACATTTTGGTCCAACCTCTAGTCAATGTTGGACACCAAGCTCACCAAGTCCACAGCTTTCCATTCCCAAACTGATGGCCAGACAGAGGTCATCAACAGGTTGATTGTACACATTTTGCCTAAAACTCAAAGCATCCACGCACATGGAATGAGAGCCTCCCCTATGTACAACATAGCTATAACCCGACCCTGCACACCTCAACTGACCATAGCCCCTTTTAGGTGGGCTTGGGATTCCAACCACTATGTCCCATTGACGTATCCATACCCTTTGCAGTTACTCAAGCTAATTCATCTCATGTCCAGTGTGAAGATGCCAAGGTGAACAACTTCATTGAGCGCATTCAACACATTTGCCAACAGGTTCATGACATATTGGATAGATCCAATGCTAAGTACAAGCAGCGGTATGATCAACATCGGGTGCAACACAACTTCCAGGTGGGTGACAAAGTGTGGCTACATTTGCAGAAGGAGTGCCTTATTGGACCCCATCACAAGCTTCGCCCGCTCCGATATGGGCCATACACCATCACCAAGGTTGTAGGGGACAATGCCTTCGAGCTCGTTATTCCACCATTCCTTGTTTTTCACCTAGTGTTCAATGTGGACCACCTTCGACCCTGCTTTCCACCTCTATTGGACACATTCGACATGGTAGAACAACTCACACCAACAAAGTTAAATCCAAACTGCATGGAACAAGCCAAAACTTATCGGATTATGGACACGTAGATCACGAACACCCACCAATAGAGGATCCAGCTATATCGAGTTTTCAAAGAAGACCAACTTCTTCACCAAGGCAAGTGGCTCACCAGGGACCAAGTTCAGTAGAAGTTTCCTCATCTCATGGAGGAACTCAACGCAATTGGGACCATTGCTTCGTAAGGGGGGAGGAATGATCCAGGTGGATATGGGTGGCCACTCGCCTATTCTACTTGGACCCCCACCATTGTTTCTTTTAGTTTTTCAGTTTCCTTAATTGTAGCATAATTTACTATTTTTGGCAGTTTTTCGGGTCCTGAACTTTCGGAGCCGTTTTGAGGCCCTAAACGACGTTTTTTGGGCATCAAACCTTTGAAAAATATGAGTTCGCCTCAAACTTGATATTCATTTTCAGTAGTGTAGTCCTTGGATAGATATTTCTAATGATGTATCATGTGCATCAAACGGAGATAGTATGCCAAAGTTACGACCCCGGGAAATTGATGTACCAATTTACCTCGATGGGGCCCATATTCTGGCGTTTCATCTCCTAGGGTTAGATTTTTGGATGTTTAGGGTTTCCATTGTTTCTCAATAATATATAGGCCTTCAAGCCTAATTGTAACATATAGTTCAGAGGCCTGTAGCCACCACATCTCTTCTCAGAGATAAGCTACCAGCGCCCTAGCTAGTTTATTTCCATTTTGTCTGTAAACAAGTTTCAATTCTTTGATATTAATGAAATGAAGTGTTATTTCCACTACATCTTTGTATTCATGGTTATTTGTGTATTCTTTTGTGTTCCTGCATAAATTCATATCAGATATTCTTCCGGCTGACCTCATCATACATACATGGGGATGTGTTATGAAGGTTGCTTCTTAATATGTCACGAGACATTATGCACTTCTTCCATTGGGTCATTCTGAATCTACCTTCCCAAAATCTACAAATTAGGTGGGTAGGAGACTTAGGTAATTAGGAATATAACATTCATATAGACCCCCTTACCTTTCCCCACTAATGGTATCATAGCCCCTTTAGGTGATCCTACCTCGATCAATCCTAGTATTTTATTAAGTTTGTGAAAATAAAATATTTACATACATTCAAGATGTTCTAGCCACCATGGAATTTCTTGTTCATGGTGATAACTAAAACATGGTAATAAAATATCCATGTCGAAAACATTTAAAAGCATACTTAATTACAAAATATTCAAGAGGATCAAATCGGGATAATACATGAAGGCTGGTTTGAAATTATCAAATTGACCACGTGACCTTCTTCAAACAAGAACATGAAAGACTAGGTAAAACTTGGAGTGGCTAGAACAACCAATCTATAGGTAACTGGTCTAATGTGTTGTAGTATGAATTTTGGTGTTAGATTATGGGAGCTCTCATCTTTGACAGAGGTTCATGTATATGGTTGGAGATGAAGGAACATTTGATTCCCTTCTTCAAAATAAGTGTCAAAGCGATGTTGCTCGACCTGTCACTTAATTCTATTTTGATCCAAAATAATACCATCCTTAATTATGTGGAGAATGGTAACTTTGGTGATACATGTGTAATCCACTTCCCAAACTTTGTACGTGCTCGACAAACATGAGCAACAAAATGAGGTTTTTAGCCATAGACAATTTCATATGGTGACATTTGTGTGGCGCTATGATAAGTGGTATTGTACCACCATTCAACAAGGAGAAGCCACTAAACCCATTAGGGTCCATTGCAAAACAATGTAAGTAGGTTTCCAATCATTTTGTTGACCATCTTAGTTTGACCGTTTGTTTGGGGACAATAAGTTGTGTTGATGTTCAATTGTGTGACTTGTATCTTAAACAAGCCCCGCCAGTTGCTAGCGAAGGTAGGATCATGATCTAACATAGTGGAAGTGGGCATGCCATGTAACTTAAATATTTGATCCATAAAGACTGGACGAAGGACATAAATGGTTGTTAAAAGGCACACATGTGAGCATATTCAGAAAGGTGGTAAATGGGTGCTATAAATTATTATGGTTTTGTTTCCTACTTTCTCGAGGACCATATAAAATCCATGGAATTGTGAGTCTGAATAGTCGGTGGGATCGATGGTGGTTGTAATGCCCAATATTCTTCATTGTTTAACCATTGTTCCTTTGACAAGATTTACATTTAGCTACACAACTATGGATGTCCTTTTTCATGCCTTCCCAAAATAAATATTGCTTACCTCATTTGTATGTTTTTTGAAAGCCAAAGTCACCTGTCATAGGGGATGAATACAACTCCGCTAACACTCTTTGTTTTAAAGAAAATTTATGCACTAGAAAAAATCACCTTTTAAACCACAAGGTATCATGTTTCCAACTTAGTCTTTGGGGGTATTGGGGTCCTCATAAAGTGTTTGGATGATTTGAACCATTACATCATTCGCAAACCATTCTCTATGGGCTTTTGCAAGCCAATCTAGTGGGGGTAAGGATAAAGTAAAGGGAGATCCTTCCTCATATTTCCTAAATAAAGCATCAACCACCACATTCTCTTTTCCCTTCTTATATATGATCTCATAATCAACCCCAAGCATATTAGGGACCCATTTGTGTTTCTTTGTGGATGACAACCTCTGTTCCAGAAAAAAACTTCAAACCATGATGGTTTATTTTGATTTGAAAGTGCCTCCCAATGAGATACAAACGCCAAATATGGACTACATGAAGTATGGGCATCATTTCTTTCGCATAGGTACACTTCCCCAAATTTTTGTCACACAACTATGTACTAGAGAATGCTAATGGGTGTCCCTCTTACATCAATCTCGCTCCAAAACCTTTGCATGAGGCATCACATTCCAAGACAAAAGTCTCAATGAAATCATGCACTCCTAGGATGGTTGTAGTGCACATGGCTTCTTTTAAATATGAAAAGTTTTTCTCTATGATATCATTCCATACAAAGGCATTATTTTTTAGCATGGTGGTTAAGGGGGTTGCAATTTGCCCATAATTCTTCACAATCTTTCTACAATAGCATGTAAGTCGTAAAAATCCATGTAATATTTTTAGAGTCCGGGGACATGGTCAATACTCCATACCCTCAATTTTCTTGGGATCCACTTTCACCTCATCCCAACTAACGATGTTATTTAAATATTCCACTTCAAAAGCACAAAAATGCATTTGTAACATTTGGGGAACAATTGGTTATTCGGGAGGAGTTCTAGGGATTTATCAACATGCTCCACATGTGCTTCCCTGGTTTTGTTGTAAATTAGGATATTAGCAAAGAATACAAGCACCAAATTGTGTAGGAAGGGCCAAAAAATATTATTCGTGAGGCTTTGAAAGGTGGATGGGGCAGTGCCTTGGTCACATAACGTCCACTATCCAATACATTGTTATGTTAGGGTGAAGGAGAACAATGATGCATGTGGTTATTGCTATGTAATTGTGAAAAATAACAGGATTTCATAACAACATACAACCACGAGATATTATACATGTATTTTAGTTTAGAGAAACCCACTTCAAGAAAACTCTAGCAATGGAATGGCTTCATTTCTGCTTTATTGGTTCTTCAAGAAGAACAAAATTAGATATTTTACAAAGGGCTATCTAATAACAATGAAAAATTTGCATGACTTTTCCTACTACAACAATCTTCTTTGTTTCTTTCCCTCTATCTTCAATCTTTTGTTGGGAAGAGAGTTAGCTTTCTATTTCTCTTTTATTTTGGACATGTCTCTAGCTCTCTCTCCAATTCAAATGACTCCTTCTAAGAATAACAAAAACTCTAAAAGAACCAACCAAAAAATATTAATTGTCTATTTCTTAATCGATCCTCTTATAATTCGAGTTGTAGATCATTGTTTGAAGTCCATGATCTCTCTTATGCATGGAAGCCATGGACTATGCAACTGATTTTGGCTAATGATTATATGGAACAATTGAATTTGGGTCACTGGAGAGTTTCTCGCAATGTATAGATCACAATGACACTCACAACATACCAATCAACATATAATAAAATATTTTGTAAACTTTGTAATATGAATTTAGTTGGGTTTTTTTGGCAAAGTTCAAAAAATATCCAATATTTACTTGGAGTTGATGTTGATTAAGGTTGGTTGTCATTGATGTCAACCCTTGAAGAAAACCCCGCAACACAAAGTTTTGGGTAATGGACCCAAGATTTTTTTATGTAAAGATAACTCGTTATTGTCTTGTCATGGTTGATAAGAAGTAAAGATGGATGAACTTCAAAGTGGTCCCCTTATGGTGAAAGCCCTCACGAGAAGACGCTTTGCGAAGTAAGAGAACCCATGCTTAATTGTGGAATAATGAGATGAAGGACAATGAATTTGTTAGGTAAACTATCCTATATGGATAGTGTTTGTCATTCCATTTCCAGTGGTATGTGGAACGTCACATAAATCCTCACGGTTAGAGAGTTATGGCCACGAGAAGTTGGAGACCCCGGGTTTGGGTAATGGACCCAAGTTTGTTTGATGGATAACGGTATGAGTTATGATATATTTTCAGATAATACTATTATATATGGATAGTACATGTCATT
>JZKD02S1965212.1:371463-381730 GCA_000966675.3 Picea glauca | reverse complement strand
ACTCGACTTCTTAAGAAGGGTCACGATTTTGTATGGGATGACACTGCCAACAAAGCCTTTGAAGCTTTGAAACTTGCCTTAACCCATGCACCATTCTTATTTCCCCCTGATTATACTCGAGATTATTTCTTATACTTGGTTGCTTCAGACTATACCATATCCATGGTTTTATTCCAATAGGATGATTCGCACGATGAACATGTTATCTACTATTTGAGTCGGAGTCTCACAACCACCGAAATTAAATATATGCATGTGGAAAAACTGGCCTTGGAAATTGTTCAAGTTGTTCAACGTTTTCGTCATTATATCTTATTACGCAAAACCACCATCATTTCCAATTGCAACCCTATGCAACACATCCTTACATGACAATGCTAGGGGGGAAATACTCCAAATGGATAGCGATTCTCCAGGAGTTTGAGCGAGCCAAGTCAAACAAATCTTTGGTTTTTGTCGAGTTGATCAGTTCATACGACATATGGTATGGAGACATTATCATTTATCTCCAAACCCAAACTTTCTGGCCTGATCTTTCTCATGTAGATGATCGTCGAATTGGGTATCAAGCTCGTCAATACATTATCCTTGGTGATACCCTTTATCATTGTGGTATTGATTCAGTATTTCAACAATGTCTAACCTATGATGAAGCTGAGAAAGCTTTGAATGACTATCATTCTGGAGCATGTGGAAGTCATATGTCTGGGTATGCCACTACCCAAAATATCTTACGAGTTGGTTACTTCTGGCCTTCATTGTTTAAGGATTACATTACTGTCATTCAAAAATGCCACACTTGTCAAACGTATAACAATAAGATCTAATCACATCCTCCTCCTCTTTACCCTGTAGTTTTCGTAACCCTCACTCGTTCGGCGGCATGGGTACATTATCGTAGTCGTGGATTATTTCACTAAATGGGCTGAGGCGATGCCTACATTTGATAATACCAGGAAAACTACAGCATTGTTCATATTCAATCATATTGTTGCTAGGTTTGGTGTCCCTCAAGCCATCGTCACTGACCATGGTAGTCATTTTCGATATTTCATGATATTTGAACTTACCGAGAAGTTGGGTCTTCGACTTGAAACCTTAACCCCTTACTATCCACAGGCCAATGGCCAGGTTGAAGCAATTAACAAATTTATCACTAGTATGCTTTGAAATATGGTAGGAATTCACAAGTCAAGCTGGAAAACAATGCTCTTCTCAGCATTATGGGCCTATCAGACATCCGTTAAATTTGCCATAGGGTTCACACCTTTCTAGTTAGTATATGGTATCGAAGCTATTTTTTCAATTGAATGTGAAATCCCATCTTCGAAACTAGTTGTCAAACTTCTCCCTAACACCTCAGCTGAAGAAGAACGTCTCTTGTATTTGATGCAATTAGACGAGACTCGTCATCACGCTGTATTAGTCATAGAAACCCAGAAGAAACGTGTCAAATCTCAATACGACAAGCATGTCAAACCATGTTTTTTTTCTGAGGGTGATTTAGTTCTCCTTTACAAACAAGATCGTGACTTATTAGGGGCCGATAAATTCGAGCCCATGTGGTGTGGTCTATATATCATTAAACGATTGTTGGAGAAAGGGGCTTATGAGCTGGTAGATTATGATGGAATTCCTTTGGGTGAACCCAGAAATGGGTTATACTTGAAGAAGTATTATCCTTCAAATATTTTTTGCATGAGTTCTTTGTATTTTAGTGTATCATACTCTAGTGTGCTTTTTCATTTCTTGTTTTTCCTTTAAGTCGCTTACCTTACATTGTGCTTGGTTTATAGATGTTGGCGTCTTTGCTACCCTATGTCATCTTTGCTAATGGTTCTAGTCGCAGTACTCAAAACCTAGTGTCTGTTGCATGGGCAATCTATGCACCTACGGATGAGTTGATCAGTCTACACGGTGTTTTCCTTGGTCGTGCAACTAATATATCACGAAATACAGTGGAGTTATCGAGTTATTAATTGACACCATTTCATTTGGAATCTGTCATCTTATTGTACGAATTGATTCACAACTAGTAGTGTTGCAATTGAGTAACATTTATTCCATCTAAATTCCTACATTGTTGCGGGTATACTTAAGAATTCGCCTTTTGGAAAGACATTTTGATTATATTGAGTATCAACATATTCCTAGATGTCTAAACACATTAACAAATGCATTGGCTAATTATGTTTTAGACAGACATTTGTGCCATTTATAAATCCAAACACACATTTAAAAAACAAGTAAGTCGATAGGAACTTTATATTAATACGTCAAAATTTACAAAACCTTGTTTGTCCTGAGACCAAAATGTCAAAATGGTGAAGCTCATGGCTACATATACATGAGAATCAAGGATAATGCTCACTATAAAAAATGATTGTACGTGCTACACAATGGAGCGATCGACCAATGGATGTTGATACAACAATTGTATGGTGTTGGTAGCGCTGAGGTAGTTCATCCACCGTGATGTCAGGGATGTTCATGGTCAATCCCTTAAGTTTATGTTTGATCTCCTAGAGATCCTCAACAGCCACCCCTCGACCCACCATTTCGCCTATATATCCATGTCTCTGAATAGGATATGATCATGGAGGCCGATAAGGCACCACATCTGGATTGTTAAGAGCACTTGATTAGTCTCGGATAAATAACAAAAACATTTTATAATTAAAATACCAAAAACAACATATAATGAAAAAATTATTCTTACCTATCTCTCCCCACTAATAACCCTCAGATAATGCCAAGTGGGGTCTCCACGGAAGTCAATCCCAGCATAAGCATAGTCCTCAACCATAACTAGCTGGTCCCTTAGCCACTGGAAGAAATCCTGGTCATATTTGACGATTGGCACGCCACCATGGTAGGCCATCAAATCCACCCATATTTTCATTCGAGGATCTTGTGGAGAGGGTATTCCCCATTCTACATGTTGTAGGCGTGATATGGGGACCCTCTCCAGAAAGAAGGATACAAAAATAGATCCATATCCAAATTGTTTCAATCGACCGTTCCTACACTTTGTCAATTGTTTCTTCATGTTTTTCAGAAGACCCTTGCACCAATTGAAAACTCAGGGCTCCATAACCTCTATAGCATACTAAAAATGGTTTTTTAAAGCCATGTGAGGAGCCACACTCCTTACCATCCAAGTGATAGTGTACAGGATAGTTCTCAAAGGTAAATCTTGAACATCCCTTATGGCAACTTTGTCGCTATGCTTATCTGTACCTGGTACGCAGTGATGTGCAATGTAATAGTCCATGGGTTCACCACCACCTCTACTTCTTGAGAGTGACACCTAAGAGCCTCGACGAGATAACCCCGTCAAAAAGTAAATGTCATCAATCTCCAAGGTAAGTGTATGCACACCCACATGAAACGCTTGTTTACCGACATCCCACATGTGGACTAGGTACTCCAATAGCCTCAATTGGGGTCTCATGCTCTGAACTTTGAAAAATTTGAGAAAACCGCACTCCCGGAGTACCATGACAATGCTCGAGTCATTCCCATAAATCTTCCTCATGCTCACATTCCCTCCACTCGAGCATAATGACTAATGAAAACCTGCCAAACAACATTAAAGGATGATTAGATTCATAAAAATTTAAAAGTTGGAAGTTTTCCTAGCTCTATTTCACTTTTTAAAATTTTAGTTGTGGTCATCACACCCTGGTTGTGGAACCCCTGCGGCGATTTGGGATCATCGTAGTTCATGATAGGGTGAGCCTGCGACGATCTCAAAGCACAATAACCCTTAAAAAATTTCCCATAACTAAAAAATGAACCATTAAAAATGAAAAATTCAACCATGAAAAGAGAAAGGGGAAGGAGAATACCTTTTTTACGGAAATGGTCCACCTGGCGCTCCAGAATCATCGCTTGAAATTCAGAAGAAAAACGGGGGGTTTGGAACTATTTGGGTGAAAATACAAATGAAATGGTAAATGAACTATTTTGACCTATTTTGTTCACTTTTTACCATTTTAATTTCAAATTAAATCAATTTTTGAATATTTCTACCAATGCCCTAAGCCTAATGAACTTTGCAAAGTGTCTCCATGATAGGTTGAAGAGATCTGAGGACCGGAATTTTGATATGGATCCTCCATTTTTGGTATTTTTTGCGTGTTTTTCTTATGTACATATACTTTTAGGGTTTTTTAGGAAAAACTCCAAGCATGGTCTTAATTTTTTCTCACGCTCGTGAAACTATGAGAATTTAATCGAGTAACCTTTTATCATTTTTTCGGACTCGCATTGGTAATACAAAAAATGAACCTTACAGAGTATCCTTTAAGCTCTTTTCAAGCTCCCTAAAAATGAAAAGATAGTCGAGCGAACTTGTTATGTTCACACTCGTAAAAGTATTTGAAGAAAATGTCTAATGAGCAGTAGATTATCTCTTTTTATTTCTCATAAGACTAACTTACGAAAAATGACATCTTTGGAGTTTTCTTTAAGTGTTTTTCAGACTCTCTAAACATGAAAAACCCCCGAGTTTTATTTCTTTGGACTTGTAAAACAAGCATCAAAAGGCCCATATGGGACCGAACCACTCCTTCCAAGCGTTCGTTAAAAATACTCTGAGGGACTCATCCGAAGGATGGTCTTAGATTACAAGCATATGTTATCCTCCTCAAGATTGCGTAAAAATAAAGAGGTACTTGCCAGAAATGGTGGGGGGAAATTGGGAAGAAATGTATATTTGTATATGTGTTAGTGGCAGTAAGTCGCTCTTGAACATGGCACCCCTCTTCATCTTTTTATCCGGGTTGGGAAATCCATTTGTCTCTCATTTGACCATTCACAAGTCCATATGTTGAGTCCTCCTTGAGTCAGTGCTACCAAGACAATTGTCATGTTGTTCATATGTTCAAGAGAATTCCAACCTAAACAAGCCTTCTATCGAGTCGGTCATATGCAGTCTTTAAAATTCCTACCATGTCGGCCTTCCCTGAGTCATTTCCAAATCACTTCATACTCTGATATACTTCAAATATGTTACATATTTTGTGTCATTTATGGGGGATACATTAAGGCCCTCCTATGATGAGTCTCTTCCTTTTGACTTCAACTAATTATCCAGAAATTAGACTTAGAAATCATTTGGTACCTTGGAACGTGCATGCCTCAATGGCGGGTATCCTCACTTTCAAAAGTGGCTTCACATCATTAGCCTCTGATTGGAATCTTCCATTGAGTGTTCGACTTCAACTCATTCATTCACATTTGTTGGATTGTACTAGAGTACCTTGGGAGTGATTGACATCAATGGTGATTTCCCTCACACTTGTTAACGGTATTCATTAATGACCGATAATCAAGTGGTTTCTACCATGTTCAACTTCGACACCTTTAATCACACGGCTAGATTCGTACTTTGGGATGATAGAAATGAAGACCTTGGATCTCACCATATCGGTCCAGGTCGCGATGGAGTATTCATGAGTTTGTACTAACACATAGATCCACTGTGGATGTCTCGTGGCTATGTCCAAATTTGAATTATTAAGAGCATAGATCCACAGTGTATTTTTCATGGCTATGTTGAATCATGATGACATGGATCCACAGTGTGTGTTTGGTGGCCATGACTCACTTGACACTTATGATTAGAGTCACTTGTAGTCTAAATATGGGAATGCCTACCTCAGAAAATGGTATATTATTATGAAGATTCTTGATGTTTGCAAGTTCCCGACCAATGCGCTCCTTGTTTTCGACACACACATTCTACAAAGTATTCCAACTGTCATAGGTTCTAACTTCATACTTTGAGGGGAATTATGTTACACATTATTTTGGTCACCCCTGTGATTGACTAACTATATGTGCATAACTCACTTCCATATTCCATGAAGATACTAAACGAGACTTTCTCCATGAGAAAAGTGGATTATCTTTTCTTCCTTAAAAACCATATCAAAGGAGATCGTCACACCCTGCTCTATGCTTGGGGTGAGACGATGTTTGATCATCGCATGCTACACTAAAACTGGATTATGATGTCATCACATGCTGCTTGTGCATAGAGTGGGGCGATCCTCAAACAAGGGAAAAAGTGAAATTAATGAAAGTTCTAGAAGGGAATATTCTAGAAGATGAGGTGGCCTCCGATCGGTTTGGATCTTACTTGCTTCTTTGATTTAGTGGGATCATCCTAATATCCTCATCCATCCCTCTTTCACCCTATAGAAAAAGAGATCTCTCATGGGAAAGGCTAGGCTTGCTTATGCATGAAGAATTATGTTGTAGATTGTACTTGAGATAGCTTTACTTTAGCTCTCTAAGTCAGGTTGTGAATGCTCTTCATCAAAAGAATTGGAGCAAAGGTGTGTGTGTTGAAGCAAAGGGCCATTGGAAGGGACCTTGAAACATCAAGGTATGGGTTGTATTCTCCACTTTCATTTAATATAATGCAGTAATACATTTCTTCCCTATAAAGGTGTCTTTACTTTTATTATATAACTCCTTGATCTTATACATAGACTTCATTGGAATATATATATATATATTGTTGTTCTCTTTCTTTGTTGGTTTGTGCTTCTTAACAGGTTCACCATCCCACAAATACAAAGATCGAGCGGCAAGGATGACATTAGCAAGGATAAAATGTCATTTAAATGGTATGTCATTTGTCCCTCTCCAAACTAGTTTATAATACAATGAAATCTAAGGAGAAGCTTGTATTCTACCTTGTTTTGTTCTAGCTTCCTGTTGAAACTAGGGAGATTAGTTTGTGTCTGCACTTATCAATCTGTCCAATAACAATGCCTCCACATATATGGCAGGCCTAATAGAACATTGCATACTTCCAGTGGGGAAACTTCACACAATACCTCATCTTTGAAGGGCTTGATGTCGTAGGACAGGTGACACTGCTCACTGACACGAAGATCTTGACCTTAGCGAAGCCACCCGATGTTGTATGGTTGTGGGTGTGGTGTTGTTGACAAATACAACTTATTGACAACCTCTACTGAGATGATGTTCTTTTGGCTTATGCTATCAACAATAAAATGATGTGGGGTTCCTTTCACCCACATCTGTGAATGGAAGGGTCTCCCCCCCTCCTTAGGATTCTCTTCTGGTTGGATTGTTGCAGTTGTCATAGTAGTAGTGGGTTTTGCATCAATTATCTGTCTCCTTTTATTATTTCTTAATCAGGTTCCAAGTTGAGGTTTGACTCTTTGTCTTTGAGCTCGACCACCAATGACAGTATTGAGCGACATTCATTAGTGTTGTGCCAAGGGTTGTTATGGAACTCACACCACTTTCCAGTGTCTTTCTTAGACTTCCCATTACCCTTGTTTTCCTTCATCTGGGACTAGCTCTCTTGAGGTTGGACTTCCTTACTCTGTCCATGCTTCTCCCACTTTCTCTGTTGCTTGAATTTTTGATCAATTTTGACTACATATCGATAAGAATCTCCCAGTGAGGAGATGTCCAAGAAATCCATCTTTGTTTGGATGTACCTGTGTAGACCACTATGGTACCTCAAAACCAGGTGTCTCTCAGAGTCTTTGATATCCATCTTTGAGCGCAAGGTATGAAAGATGTTGGTGTACTCTGGCATCGTCTGGTCTCTTTCCTCACGCAGAGTTGTCCATCTTATGTATTGGTCATCATAGTTTCTGACAGGGTAGGACTCCTCCTGTAGGGCATCTAAAAAGGCCTCCCAAGTGGGTTCTCTCCCAAATAGTGTAGATTCATTGGCGGTGTACCTCTCCTAGTAACCTTCCCACTAAGATCTGACATGGGAAAGGGATTTAAGGAGCGTGAAGGTGATATTTTCACTGTCGGAATTTTTTTGGATAGAGTAATAACCTTCTAGCATATTCAACCATTTTTATAGAGCATTTGCATCCATCTAGCCTTCAAATAAGGGGATATCAAAATTGACTTGTACCTTGAAGGGCATCACACTTGAAAAACAGTTGCTTGTTGAAGATGCATCAGTTTCCGCCATTGGTAGTCTTCGAAGGATCAAAGTGAATTTTTCCATCATCTCGTTCCTTTATCGCATGAGGGCTTCCTTGAGCAATGTTTTGAAAGGATCTCCTGCTCTACCATCTTTCTTTTCTTCCACCATGGGAAGTTGCTTGGGCTAGCGAGAGTGCTTGTCCTCAAGCGAAACTAGCTCAAGACCCAAATCTCTATACCTTGACCTCATCGGGGACCTGCTGTGAGAAATGACAAGGAGCAGACTACTCTTATACCACTGATCTGGATTATTTTGAGAATGAGATGAAGATGTAAATATAGTAGAGATACAAAAAGGAAATAAATAGAGATATTGCAAGAAACACATAAATATAATGAAACCCAACTTCTATTAATGAATAAGAGAGAAAAACACTATAGAACACAAACTGGCATAATGGGGTAGATTATCTCTGAAAAGAAAGAGATGTTGGCTACGCTTCATTCCCAACAAACTTTGCATCACACTTCATTGCCTACTTAAAGGGCCTCCTTCACCTCAATTATATACGAGAGAGTGAGAGGATAACAATTCCCATGATGCATGTGGGATAAATTGGATTAAGTTTATAAAATGTTATAGGCATGTAAAACACTAGGACTTCCCAGGTGGTCACCCATCCCAGTACTACTCTAGCCTGAGCACGCTTAACTACGGAGTTCTAATGGGACCTGGTGCATTAACACTATGTTGTAGGCATGTACATAAGACCACTAAGAAATCATTAAATCATGTATGTAATTAACAAATGAAGATGTTACATTTGATTCCCCATCAAAAGGGTGAATATCATGGTTTATCAAAACCACGAGCTCAAAATGGTGATTCAGTGGAAGAGGTGGATGGCCACTGAGATCCATCTGGATCAGAACCTGTCACTGATGAATGCAAGCCCCAAGGTACTAATAAAGACTCTAGATCCCTATCCCAGAGAAAAATGCGTCGAAGTTGAAGAAATCCGTTGGAAGGAGGGAATTAATGCATCCTCCATCATCCAACATGAGGAGTAGTAGACAGCCAAAACTTTAGAAGAACTCGAATGAAAATATTGAAAGGACCCACCACGAAGTATGTCTCTCGTGTGCACCAGATGGAATAGTGCACGCAAGTGATGCTCTGAATAACAACCAATAATGAAAACTACCAACAAAGGTGAGGAAACCACCAATGGGGACAAATGGAATCCCAAGTATTTCACGAATCCCAATGTGTGAATAATGTTCTTGCCATCGAACATAGGGAAAACCTCTCATTCAATGACCAATAATGAAGTGTCATTTGTTGAGCACAAGGTCACTTATAAATCATGTAAATAGGGTCAGGGTGGGACTCTAGGTCAAACTCTCAAAGAAATATGTTGTAATCGATAAGAGCTTACCCACTAGAAGGAAGTCAATGGGGACCTTCCATGCCAACATGAGTATAGGATAAATATGCTTGTGATTCTGAGAAGTACTTGATATACGGGAAGGCCAACTTGCAAAGTCAACAATTATGAGTAATGGCTGACACGGGATAAACTTCCTTTGAACAAAAGCATAAGATAATAGAGTGAATTAAGCAACATGGATTGAAATATGAGCATTGACATAAATCTAGGATGCAGAAGGCATCGATAGATTCTCCATACTAGCTAGAGGAGTAAAAGACTTTGCGTAACTAGTTCAATTTTCCCAAAGCCATACTAAACCCAAATTGTTGAGACATGGACTCAAAACTTTGTGCTTTGTTCAACGACAACTCCACTGCTGCAAAAACTAAAAACAAGACTCTTTCCTACGCTCTTTTTTTGTTATTTAATTTTTTGTCTTTTTCATAATGGAAATCATAAAAAGGAATAAAATAATGCTAAAATACACAGAGGAAACGAGTGTCACGGGAAAGCAAACTAGTTCCAAGCATTGGGAACATACCTATTGTTGTTCCAGAGTCTGTACTTAAGGCTTAGAAGTATAGTGTCTAGGCATCCGAAAGTGGGTAAAGGGTAGAGAAGAGAGAAACGTCAACCTTCAGCAAAGGAAACTAAGGAAGATTTATGCATTGGCGTTGTCTAGCTTCCAACTATTCCTGGACGTTAATATCCTGTTCAATCGCTGCCCATGAACGTTCGAGTTCAACTCGGGTAGTGGTTGTTTTAAGGATAGTATCGAAAAGATTTGAGACAATGTGTGTTTGGTTTGACAATCTGGGTTCGATATTGGGCTATGTTGGTACAGGGACAGTCATGGAGGAACAATAAAATAAGGAAACCTCAAAGGGAGAATTTAA